>APFE031198272.1:27050-48036 GCA_000404065.3 Pinus taeda
TCTCTCAAGCATTCTCAACTACTTTCCCATTATTACAAAATATGATCCCTTTGAATCCTCCACAAATCTCTCACATATCTTGGATAAGATATGCCAACCAAATCCTCCATGATCTTCTCCTTAGGAATAGGCTTGCATAATTATCTCCTTTCCCATTATTACAAAATATGACCCCTTTGAATCCTCCACAAATCTCTCACATATCTTGGATAAGATATGCCAGCAAAATCCTCCATGATCTTCTCCTTAGGAATAGGCTTGCATAATTATCTCCTTAATATGGTGGAGGAGATATTTGAGAAGTCTCTTCGAATTAATTCTTCACATATTTCCTACACATCACAAAACTCACATATTCTTGAGATATATATAAAAATATGTATATTTTCTAATATGTAATCATAAATTCACTTGTAATACAAAAATGAATAAAATGGAAAATAAGAAGGTGAAACCCAAATGTATTTATAAAAATGATATGATAAAAGGTTAATGGGATGATGAAATGTAAGGAATAGTGAAGAAAAAGGTGGATGAAAATATGACATTTCTGAGTCCCAACATCCACTGTCACCCTCACTAGCTTTTTTTGTCACTTTTCATTGAAATTCCCCTAGATACATTGAGCGAATCTAGCCATCTCTTCTCTTGGATATTGACTCCTAAGTGTTCCTAGACCTTCTAACACTCCATCCCAGTCATCACACCTTTTCCAAGCTTCCCAACACCTCCAACACCTCACAATTAGCTCTCGGCTGTATCCTGTAGGTTTCCTATAATTCCTATAGGATAATCGTGTAGGTTTCTAGTACATCTTGTAGGTTTTCTTGAAATGACCTGTTTTGAGGCCAAATTGATAGGGAACCTCTAGGAAGTCACAAAATCCTCCTAGGACCCTTCCATGCCATCCAACCACTCCATAAGCCTTTTAGCCATCCTCAATCACCTTCCATCCACCTGTCACATCCACATGAATAATTAATTTGCATGCTTGATTTTCCCAAAGAACCAAAAAATGTGAAAACAGATTTAGTTTAAGTTTTCTTGCTTACACATTAGGTTTGATGCTCTTTACTTCTGTAGCTTAGATAACCACATTAGGTTAGTGTTGATTTAGCAAGTCTGCTTAGCATAGCTGTTTAAATGGTTAATTAGGATATTGTGTGATTTAGTGTTACATGTTGTTGTCTTCATTACTGCAGTAGAATAGATCTCTTAGGGTAGATTTTATCTTCTTCCATCAAAGAATCAAGCTTCTTCTGACTCTATAGAAGTTTGGCTTGGAGTCCCTGGGGTCTCTCGCTGGATGGATAGTGACAACAGGAAAGACCTTCACTTTTACTTGTGCATATAAACTCTCACCTCCAAGTTTGTACGAACCCTGGGTTGATAAGTAAAGCTAGTAGTGCATGAGTTGCAACATCCTTACTGCAATACTGGTGCTCATCACTTTTTGGCACCATTGTCGGGGAGGTGTCTGAGTAGAATGTGATTATTGCTTTCTTTTCTTCTACTTCTTATCTTCAATTTTATGCCATTACTTTATTTTTGCAAAAGTAATCTAGTAGCTTCCTTCCTTTCATTTTTTCATTATCTGCTTTCCTTTCCATTCTGCAAGTACAATTTCAATTTAGCAAGTAGCTTTTTCATTATGTCAGTGATTTTCATTCAATCAACAATTTTATTTTTGAAAAGTACTTTTCAGCTTAAATTACAAAAACCAACCCAAAAAAAATTCCTTTCATGCCTCGTAGGAATAGGGATAGTTTAGGAATTTTTTTGCAAAATACCCCCACTGCATCCAACAACCAACCTTCTCCCTTCTTTGGTGGCTATGAACAGGAGGAACCTTTAGGTGAGCAACCTGACATATTTGAAGAACCTACAGGAGAAGAAGAAGAAGAGGAACCCATTCCTACTGAACCAATGGCTGAAAAACGAAATGATAGAGGGAATAGAGAGGGAGTTGAGGGTGCCTTCCCCATCAGGGAAACCAATGGGGACACGAAGATGAAGAATATAAGCCCCTCTGCGCTACCTCATTTCCATGACCTAACCACATAGGACCCCTACACTTTCCTATTTGAGTTTGTTGTTATATGCCGAACCTATGACTATACAGATGATGAGAAAAAATTAAAATTGTTTCCGTCTACCCTTAAGGATGCAACATTGCACTGGTGTGGAGTACTAAAGAAGGTATGTTTTTGTTGATTATTTTGGCATGTTTTCATTAAAACTTTCAAACCCTTTGCATCATGAACTAGGTAGATAATAAGAAATTATGACAAAATCTGTAAGATTAATGTGCAAAACGAAAACACCGACAATTGTCATTTCTTATGCAGGAAGAAGGAAAAACGAAAGGATGCCATTCCAAAGAAAAAGACAAGGCCAAGTTAACCATTGTCCCTTTGGCAGGGAACGACATGCAAACAAGGCGAACCAAATTAAAGTATATCAGCCAAGGAAAGGAAATGGAGATATCAGCTTGGCGCAAGAAAGTAAAGGGATAACTATTTTTGCACCTAGACATCTCCGCCTTCACCATTATAAAAAGGGGCAACACTGTTAGCCCGGGAGGATAATCTGTTATGTTTTTATGTAACTTCTCTTAAATTTGAGATTTTGATCATCGATTCTCGTTGAGAAGTGATCCACTATAATTCTGTTTAATGCATTAATACAAACTTGGTTGTTATTTCATCTTTGATCTTGGAATAACCTCAAGCGGTATGCCCCCGGAGGCTAAGGACCCGGCCCTGGTGGAACACTTGCTCCTGTACTATTACCTTTGGTTTATGCGTGGTTTTGCTCATCAGCTTTATTCGGTAATCTGATATGTTCTGTTATTTTACATCAAAGCACTGTTACATTTGATCTGTTAAGTAATATCATTTTCTGAGATAGAAACATCATATCGACTCTGCAACGCATTGTTGTTCCTTTAAGTGCTGATATAACTGGTCTTTACATGATACCGTTGCTGTTCAATTATAGAGTGTCTGTGTTGTAACACTTATCCATTGGTATTACTGAATTCATCTTAGAGATTATATTTCCTTGCGATTGTTGGTTCTATTGACATTGTTGTTCCATTACAAAATATAGTCGCATTCTTTATAACTAAGACTGATAATTGGATTACCAAGATCAGATTACTATTAAGGTGTGTTGTGTGTTAAGTTGCTGTGCATTATATTTGGCTTTCAAGCGCTGTTCCATATTCCATCATTAATCAATGCTGTTCTATTTCCGTGTGCTGTTCGATTCATCCTTAAAGGTAGGGGATTGCCATTTGATTTCTGTAGGACACGATTGTTGCATTTACTCTTGTAGACTAAGGTGTTGTTGCTTATTAAACTTAGTTGTTGTTACAGTTTCCTAGTCGCTGTTCCATTCCTTATTTGCTGTTCCATTTCCTGTTATTATTGCTTCGGTGTGTAGAACGATCTGAGACTGTAGTGGGCATTGACATTTACTGTCTGGTTCCCAGATCGATGATCAGTTCCTTGATTTCCTTTGGTTTCATCAGTTTACAAAGGGATGAGTTACTGTTACTGAACCCTTGACTGATAAATTGCTTAATTTTTTGAATGCATGGTTTAGTCTTTAAAAGTAGTTTGCTGTAAACAAGCATCCATTTACTCTTGCATTTTTTAGCACTATACTACTAGCATTACTTTGGCAAATGGTAGCCTCAAACTGAGACACTCTTTGAAATAACAAAAGGTTCCTGGATTCACAAATTAATGTGAGGTAATTAGCGGTGAAAGAGACCCTTTTTACGACTCGACATTTTGGCGCCGTTGCCGGGGAAAGAGTGTATCCATTTGTCTCTTTTCAGAGTAGTGTAAGAGCCTGCTAGGGAAGAATTGGGTTTAAAAAACGGAAGGTAAGAACCTAAGTGTGGAGTATGTAACAGCCTTGCTCCCTTGCCTGCTTTCCTGCAGATTTGTTGTTGTTTTGTTTGGGTAGAACCTAGCAGTTGATTTGTGTGCATGACTAAGCAGAAAAAGCCAGAAAAGAATTCCAAACCTCTACCCAAGCCTGAAAAAGCTAAGGGGCTGGTGACCCTTGGCTGATCAACCTTTATAGATGAAATCTTCAAGAAAGCAGAATCTCAACCTTCAGTAGGACCCATAAAAGTTATTTCTAGATAGCCTACTAGTTCCCTTCAGGCTAGAGGATCACCATCTGTAGCCTTTGCTAAGGTGCATAGTCAAACCGAAGAGCACGATTTTCAGGAAATTGAAAATTCTAGCCCAAAACTATTGCAAGAAGGGAATTCTAGCAACCTTTGTGAAGGAAGAGGAGATACAGGAGAAACTGAGGAACTAAGGTCTCCTCTTGGGGGGCAATTCAGCCATTGAGTAACCCAGATAAGGGAAGTGCTGCAAAAATAATTTATAACGAAGTTGAAGAAACTCAATCTCCTCAGACATTAGGCACTCTCATTATCCCAGTTAAAGGAAGCGCTA
Source organism: Pinus taeda (assembly GCA_000404065.3). NCBI lineage: Eukaryota > Viridiplantae > Streptophyta > Pinopsida > Pinales > Pinaceae > Pinus > Pinus taeda. The sequence continues at coordinate 31,532 of APFE031198272.1, forward strand.
TTAAAACCATTCCTATTAAAGCCATTCACTCTCAACCTAGGAATACCCTCCTAGATATCCCAGAAGGTTATTGGCATATATTTAACCAAATGGCCCAAAACCAACCAAACACCCAAACCTCTACATTGCAATACCCCATCGTGGATACTGCAGCAAATGCACCTATGAAATCAATTCCTCTTCATCATATCCCTACATTCTACGGTCTTACATCAGAGGATCCGGATGCATTCCTATTTGAGTTCGATGTGATGTGTAGGGGTTATGACTACACCACTGACCCCCAGAAACTGAAATTATTTCCCTCTACATTAAAAGGGGCTGCTTTAAGATGGTTCATGGGACTAGGTGGCGGTGTTATAAATAACTCGGATCAAATGAAAGAGTATTTTCTAAAAGAATATCAAGACTATTGCAGGTCTAGAGAACTAAAAGACAAAATATTCCAGATGATAGCTAGACCAAATGAAACATTAGAGGAGTATGTGGAACGTATTCAGTATAATCTTCAAAGATCTCCTTATGCATCACTAACTTTACATGATAATGTGTTAAAAACAACATTAATTAGGGGAATGAAGGAACAATGGATTGAAACATTAACCATTATGGGAAAATGAGATATTTATGAGGAAAATTTTGCTGACATTATCGATTTATGTATCAGGAGCTCGAGAGGTAGCACAATACTAAAACCGAAAAAACATGATCGGTTTATAAGAGATAATAGAATTTCGACAGAAGGAGTAACACGTGCAAAAATTGGAAATTTATTTGAAAATTTTAAAACTGATATACTAGGGACACTAACAACATAACTTGATATTATGCAGGCCAAACAAAAGCAAGTGGAGGCAGAACATAATTTGGCAATCTTTTGCCCCCAATGCAGGAAGAAACACAACCATAAGGAGTGTCCACTAGATGCAGTCCAAATTTGCGCCATTTGCACAAAAGACCACCTTACGGAAAGCTGTCGCTCACTTCTCGGATTAAAAGCAATATACAAGGAAGCAGAAGAAGAGCCAGAATCAATGTATCTCCTCAATCAGTGCCGTCAATGGTAGCCGTGACAATCTGGTATGTTTTTAGACCCAACTTATTCTTTTAAGCCTCCACAGTATCATGCTAAACAATATAATATGTGGCAAAATCAACCCCCCTTCCCAAATTGGTCACAGTAGTCATTTCCTTCATCAACCCCGTGGCCGAATCAAGCAAGCCAATCCAATTGGCCGAATTTTCCCTACACCCCACCATATTGGCAAAGTAACGCATATTCAGCACAATGGACCCCTCCTACTTCACAAAATCAAGCCTGGCAGACAAACTGGCAAAGACCGATGCATCAGCCAGTAGGAACCATTCCGCTCCCTCAACCTACATTGCCAGCCTTATAACAAAACCCCTAGTCTAACCTGAGACTGCAACTCCCAGCCCAACCCAACCCTAATCCAAATAACAGACCGGTCCAATCTGTCCAAATAGTAGAAACACCAGAAATAGGAGCCAATCCGAGGGAGTGTAATGATCTTCAGCTAAGATCTGGGTGTATTATTGAAACCGAGGGAGATAAGATAGTTCATGTTGAAAATCAGTTACCTAGAGAACAACCGTCACAAGAAGAGGATGTGAATAAACAACAAATTCATAATCAAGAAACCACATCCTCTCCCCCATTCCCAGAACGATTAATCATACCTCGATCTACACAATATCCCGATTTTGACATTCTGGGAGAATTAAAAAACTTGTACATAAAAATTCCATTCCTCCAAGCCATTCAAGACATCCCGATATATGCAAAGACTATCAAAGAATTATGTGTAAAGAAACCAAGGAGGAATATAACAAACAATCCAAGAGTCCAAGTAGTTGGCACTCTATCTGACTTATTATCAGGAAAAGAAACACCCATTAAATATGAAGACCTAGGAAATCCAATAGTAATCGTACAAATTTATGGTCAAACCTTCTCTAATGCCTTAGTTGATCTAGGAGTTGCAATCAATATCTTAACAACTACTACTTTCCAGAAGCTAGGCATTACATCTGTAGAACCCACCTCTACTTTACTAGAACTGGCTGACCGATCTGTGGTTAGGCCAGAAGGCACACTACATGATTTTATGGTATCTATTGACTCCTGGGAGTATCCGACCAATTTTATGATAATAAATCCCAAAAACCGACTTGATGGACATCCATTGATTTTAGGTAGACCTTGGCTTGCAATTGCCGATTCTTATATTGGCTGCCGACAAGGCAATATGACCATAACCAGAGGAGAAAATATCAAGAACTTAGCTTTATATCCTCCACCGCAACCAAGTGTCACAATAATGAAAACTAATAAGCACCCTGTATCATACCTACTTGACAACATTAGATCTCCATTAACTATACAAGAGGCACTTGATTTCAAAGACCAAACATAAGATGATGCCATTAATAATTTTATTAGTTAAACTGAACTCAGATCCACACACAATGTCACATGATAGAGGCAACATTCGATAACGAATTAGAAGAAGATCCTCTTAAAGATACACATGATCAAACAATACCTATTACCTCTGTGGCAAATAGTAAAATTGTGGAAATTGAACCGGGAAAGACCTTAAACATTAATACCAACCTCACCTCCGAACAAGAAACGAAGCTCATCCAATTATTGAGGAGATATAAAGAAGCATTTTCATGGGACTACCCTGATATGAAAGGAATTGATCCCCAATTATGTACACACCACATTTACATAGAAAAATATGCGAGACCTGTTCGCTAGCCTCAAAGGAGACTCAATCCTCATCTAAAGGATGTGGTAAAAGCTGAACTTCAAAATTTTTTAGATCTCAATTTCATCTACCCTATCTTCGATAGTAAATGGGTCTCTCCACTTGTGATGGTACCAAAAAAGAATGGGAAGTGGAGGATTTGTGTGGACTACAAAGAGATAAATAAAGCAACACAAAAAGACGACTTCCCTCTTCCATTCGTTGATCAAGTATTAGACACTTTGGCAGGAAAGAAATTATTTTCCTTCCTAGATGGCTTCAGTGGATACAATCATATCCAAATTTCCCCTAAAGACCAAGAAAAAACCACTTTTACTTGTCCTTGGGGAACATTTGCCTACAGTGTTCTACCTTTTGGCTTATGTAATGCTCCTGCCACATTCCAAAGGGGTATCCTCAACATTTTTTCAAACTTAATAAATGAAGGACTGGAAGTATATATGGATGACTTTACACCGTACATAGATGATTTTGATCCAGCACTACACACACTGGAAAAAGTCCTACAACGCTGCATTGCTACCAGGCTTTGTTTAAGCCATGAAAAATGTTATATGATGATGATTGAAGGAATTATTCTAGGACACTATATCTCAACAACTGGCATTCAGGCAGACCCAGCCAAAATCCAAATAATTTTGCTAATTCCCACTCCTACCACTCAAACGAAGGTATGCAATTTTCTTGGATTTTCTGGTTATTATAGGAGGTTTATAGAACATTTTTCGCATATTGTTGCACCTCTGTATGCACTAACAGGGCATGTTGACTTTCTTTGGACAGAAAAATGTGAACATGCTTTCCAGGATCTGAAGAAGCTTGTGTCCACAGCCCCAGTCCTGCGAGGACCAAATTGGGATTTTCCATTTCAAATATCATTAGATGCCTTGAATACAGCCATTGGAGCATTCCTTGGGTAGGAAGACGATAGAAAACCATATGCAATTTATTATATTAGTGGTGAGCCCAGTATTGTAGCAATAATGCTACAACTCCTGGGGCTTCCTGTCTCTTAATTTTATCAACCCGGTAGTTCGTACAAACTTGGAAGCGGCGGTGCTATATGCACAAGTACTAGCTCTTGTCGCAGCTGTCACTTGGTCAGCTGGCACAAGTCCGCTAGGGCTCAAGCCAACTTCTATAGGCTCACAGAAGAAGCTTTATCAATGATGGATGAAAGCTAGCTCAAAGAAGACTAATCTACTTGACAAAAATGAACTGAAAGCAAATCAAAGCATGTAAACCTAGGAAACCCTAATTTAACTAGTCTAGCCTCTATAATGCAAATGACGTGAAGGAAACTTCTACCAATGCTGCTACTACCTCTAATAAGTGAAAATGCATGGATCTAAACTGCTTGCATCATAAAAGACATGTTTTTGTATTTTTCCTTTAAGTGGGTGGAATGATTGTGATTGTGTGCTAATTAGGGTTTGGTTGTGCAGATGGGATGGAGAAGGAAGGAAAACGTGGGACAGGTTGGGGAGGCTAGGAGAGGTCCCTAGGGATCCTATGTAAAACCAAACATCTTATTCATAAGCAGGGATTACAACATGAATTACAATTTGTGCCTAAATCTCCTCTTCCTAATGTCAGAATGAATCAATTTTTTTTAAGTTTGGAACTTAACAGTTGCAAGGATACAGGTTAGTATTGGGGAAAGTCAGTGTTCAAAGTGTCTAATGAGAACTTATGCATCAGAGGAAAGTGCTAATCAATGGAAACATCATTTAAATGAAGGAAAAGTGATTCAAACAAATCAACAGCTAATTCAATACTTTTATAATCAAACTAAGTTGCAGAAAGTTCACTTAATAATCAAGCATTAGGAAAGTATGATAAATCAAGTAGCTGGCTTGATGTCCAAAATATCTTTGATTTTCTATGTCATTCCGCAAAATAGATTGTTTATACATGTTGATGTTATTAAATAACATCCAGTAGAGACTGTTATCAAAGATTGTGAATCACTAACTCAAGGTTCTTCATGGAAAGAATTCAATTGCCATGTTGATAATAGGTTGTTTTCCCATCGTCACAAGTTGTTCATACTGCAGATGGATGAGACAGGTCACTGAATTGAAAAGTTCCATGGTCAGCATCATCAGGGTCATCACTTGTAGGTGATTGATCGAATGTATTGGTACATCGTTAGGTCAAGGTGGAAAGAAAGGGAGTTCTACCCTCATCGACTAATTGATTAGTCAAACTTTTGTTGTCCAAAAGCTTTCAAGTGGACAAGAATGATCCAGGAGGAATCCATTGATTCATTTGCACAGGTGTTCAAGTGTCGTCATCAGTATTCAATGTCGTCATCAATTCAGTTCAGCTTCGACAGTTCGACAATATTGGTTATGGATCAGGTTGTTTAGGTAATGTTTATGGCTTTCAAGGCGTTCAGTTGAGATGGTTTAGCACCTAGTTTTCGACATGATTTCATCGATATTTCCGCCAATCTTGGTCGACGACATTTGTTTTAACGTACAACTTTGCAGGTTTTGGGTTCGACATGGGTGTTTTCTGTGGCATAGTTTTGTCGTCAGGGTTGTCGTCACAAAGGTAGCTGGTGTCAACGATGTGTGTGGTTTTATGTCACATTGTCGACAAGTTCGTCATTAGCAGACAAATGTCGCTAATGTCACTTAGTGGCGAATGATTGTAAATGGGTGATCAATTGGTAAAACCCTAATCCTACATCTAAAACCTAACCTACCACATTAAAACTATGTATCAAACCTATTGCAATAAAAAAACCATGTGTTAAAACAAGCCTAAACCTAACCTAAATTCCTAAGCCTAAAATCCTAAGTTCTAACCTCATATGAACTCTCGGCGTTAAAAATTACATATAAAACATTACAATATAACACACTATCAGGCCCTAACCGCTAGATCAACTGCCGGGATAGCTAACCATGTCGGAGGTCACGTGACCAAAGCGGGAAAAACCATCGAGGTTAGTATAGACCGTCAGCTCTTAAACCATAACGGAGAACATGTGAATGGATTTTGGTGTAACCACCAGAGTCTTAGCCGAAACTGTAACCGCATCATAAAGGCGGCATGTGAATGGGAAGCGGACAGGTCAGAGGTTAACCATCGGTGGGTTGGTCACCGAAACCGTGGGGTAAACTGTACAGGTGGCAGCCAAGGGTTAGACCACTTGGTCACATGCCAACAATCCACCCAATCCGTGTTGTCAAAATTTGTTACTATTCATAATTTGTTATAAAGTTTTATTTTTGGTTTTTAGAGCAGTTTTATTGTTGGAATTAATTTGGCCACCATGTAACCTACCTAGGTGTCCCTATGCTACAAGACCTAGTTTGTAAACCTATCCAATACAACCAAATACATATGCAAGTTAGCCCAATGAGGTTATCATGTACCTGTAGGCCTTTTTAAGGCGAATTTTCCTTCATTGATCAGGGGGAGTGGTTTTCAGACTTTTGCTTGCAGATTCTGGAGGTCATAGGCGGTTTTGTTTTCAGTGTTACGAGAGCACCCGAAGTCAACATTAGAATCTGTAAGAGGCATTGGAAAGTTGGTTCATAGGGCTATATAATGACAGTGATCATACGTGCCACCGTGCACATTCATACTGATCAAATCTCTATGTAAAAAACACCTTCTTTTCATTCCTAATAAAAACGGTCGCCCTTCTTGAAAGCAGACTTGGAGATGTAGTGCATCAGGGACGAACTTTGTCATCAATCTCGTTGTCTGGTATTGCTGTGTTTTTTACTGTTTGCAGTTCTATTATGCATCGATTTTATGTTTAATCAGTTGTCATAAAGTCTTCTTCTTAAGCAGTTGTCCTCGATTTCCGCACTTTCAAGCTAACATTCAAATCATTAATGGTAAATTAATTCTACATCAGTTTTATTTTATGATCATTTCAAATCACAAAGGAAAGGCACCATCAAACAGTCTCCTCCAGGCATGTGACACCACCAAAGAATCCATCTGAAGCAATCATAATAAGTCGGCTTGCAAATAGTCTTCAAGTTCGCCTAAAAGGAGGGAAATTCCTCTATATATAGAGGATGTCTACTCCATTACAACATCAAGCCATGACCTCTGAAATCAGTGAGAAAGGAAGACTGAAAAGGGGTAAGGAAATTTGAAGAAGAAGGAGCCTCTAATGCATCGAAGAAGGAGAGACCTAAACCGAAGTTAAAGGGACTGTTTTTAGGTTGAAAAACAATCACACATACAAGAAATAGAGGACATTTTGTGGTCACTACAACAGCAAGATAACAGTCATATATTTCTCATTTTTTGGGCTAGTAAACTAGGCCTATAAGGCCTCCTACTCTTGTGAATAAGAGATTCTCTCAAGCAAAGAAGAAAGGAACCAAAGTATAGGGTAAACATCTCACACGTGTGAGAAATTAGGGTTGTAGTGTAGCTCTATCAAGTCTACAACTACAACTCAAGAAGAAGCTACTTTGGATCAAGGGAAGTAAGGTATCCTCAATTATGAAGGATCTCACCAAGGATCAAATATTGAAGTCTCTTCAAGAGCTCACATAACCAAGGTCCATTACCAGTTGCCGAAATAAGGACGACAAAGTGTCAGGGAACAAAGTGCCAAAATAAGGAAGACTAAGTGTCGGGGAACAAAGTGAAAAAAGGAGAAAGGACTTGACTTGTGCTTGGAGGATATTCTAGTCAAGGGTCTAGGGTTTAGCATTGATCAAGAAAGAAGTTTCAATAAGAGAAAACTTACCGAACGGTTTTCCTCTCAAGAGAAGAGCGATTTTGGCCCTGGCAGAGAGACAATATCTTGTGTCCTTGTTTTATGTTTTTGATAGCAGTTTGATGAAGCACACACACATGCATTAATAATATAAGAAGAAGATTAAGCTAACAAGAAAAGTAAAAATACTCCACAAATTGTTATCATGTCAAGAAGAATCACACCGCATAGAATTTCCCTAAATTATTCAACATGGTATCGGACCTAAGGTGACACATCAAGGAAAGGGAATCTCAAGAACACTCATCAAGGAAGGACATCTACAAATTTGAAGCATGAAGCCAAGAAGTGTCAATCACTTCAAGGACAAGAAGGCCTACCATCCATCATTCTTCAAGGAAGACTACAAAGCAAGAAGAAGAGACTTACATAAAGGCACCTAAAAAGAAAAGCAGATCAAAGAGGGACCTACATCATCTACATGTTACCAAGCAAATCTCATCATCAAGCAAGTCCACTTAGAGAAGGAAACTTGAATAACATCAAGATCCTAGGAAGGAAATCCATCAAGTCTTCAAGGAGAAAGAAAATCCACTACATCTAAAAATCTATCAAGTATATGTCCCCTTCGGAATATACATCAATGCCTTTTTGCAAGGAAAGCAACAAATTGATAGGACCCAATAACTTTCTTGCATGGAAGAAGAGGGATAATTTACTTCTCAAGGAGAATGAACTTCTAGAACATGTCAAAGGGAATATCTCTATCCATGCTAAGGAACAAACCCAAGCCTTAGCCAAGTTAAATAAGGATGAGACAAGAGCTCAAAGGATTCTAATAGAATCTATCAAGGACTCTCTCATTCCTTATGTCTCCAAATTTGAAGCATCAAAAGAAATCTATGATAAACTAGTAGATCTATACTCGGTAACCACGGCTGGAGAAGTGATATCTCTAAGAAATTAATTGTACAAGATGAAGATATCAAAGGAAGGAATAACTCCCTACTTCATGAAGATCTCTAAGATGAGATATCAACTTCAAGGGCTAGGGGAATTCATGTCAGACAAAGAAATGACAATTGTAGTACTCAATGCTCTACCTAAGGATTGGGGAAACTTCACATCAAGCATCTATGCCAAGAAGGAAGCTACTAAACTAAGTGAAATGTGGTCTCTATGCAAAACAAAGGAAACCAGACTCGAAGCCAAGGAATATGTGGCATAAAAGGAGCAAGCATTTGCTACCATGGCCAAGAGAAAGGGAAAATTTGGAAAATTTGGTCCATGAAGAACAACAATAAAGATATGTCCAAAATCCAATGTTATGGATGCCAAGAATATGGACACTACAAGATGAATTTTCCTAAACTAAAGAAGAATAATAACAACAAAATAAAATGGAAGAATCTCATGTGACTCAAGAAATGAAAGAAGAAGACAAGAAGAAAAAGAAGGAAGATCTCTACTATGACTAAGTCAAACTCTTTACTTAAATTCTTCTTTCAAAGTCTTGAGTAGGATAGGAGCATGTTGGAATAGAATAATATTGCATGGCTAGAAATAGCTTCTAGAATCTAAAAGCATGAAGTACATAGAGTTCTAGATACTCATGTAGAAAGAGCATTTATAAATGAGAACAAAATGCATGGTTAGAAATATATTCTAGAGTATAGGAACATGGTAGATATAGCTCAAGATATTCATGTAGAAGGAGTAGACTTAGAATAGGACCTCATCCACAATGAAAGAAAATTTATCATGATTAAGAATCTTAGAAGACCTCCATCATCAAAAGGAAAGAAACATTTGCAGGTAAGGGTTTTTAAGATCCTATGATAGAATCTTCAAAAGAAGGCTCATGAACCAAAGAAGATGTCTCATTGGGAATCCCATTCATGGGATTCAAGAAAAGGATGAGATGCAGGTAAGCTAAGATGAAGTGAGAAGGGCCACACCATGGACAACCAAATGAATCAAGATTATCAAAGGAGAATCAAGATGAGGTAAACAAAAGGAAATACTCACATAAGGAGTATAAGGTTGTTGATTAAGAAGCAAGTAAAGAAGAAAATGTTGACTAGTCCTAGAAGCAAGCAATGAAGAAGTGCTCTCACAAGGAAGCATAAGGTGGTTGACTAATCTATCAAAGAAGAAGCACATGAAGACAAAGATCAAGCATGTGAAGAACACCACTGAGAATCACTATCTGACAAGATACTTTGAAGATATCTCCCAAAAGAAGGCAGGACAACCATAACAAAGGAATGAAGGGTCGTTGAAACCTATGAAGGCCTTGGAGATATGAAAGGTGCAGATAACGGATTCTAAACTATAAAGATGTCATCATGAAGAAACCATCTAGCAAAAGAAAAGCAATGTTGAAGCAATATTAGGATGAAGTCGTGAAGGGCTACTAGACCAAAGCATGGTAACAAGCAATCTCAACGGAACATCCATGAGAAGAGCATTCTAAAGCATGGACAAGATGACAAAGGAGTAGCTAGATGATAAGAGAACCTGATATATGACAAGAAGACCAGTTTCCATGAAGAAAGCAATTACATGACAAAGAAGGAAGGAAAGTGATCAATGGATGGTGCCCCACCAAATGGAAGTTCGAACCAAGACTTCATGACATCGAAGGAAAGAAGAAGATCAAGCAGCTGAAGGACCCACGAAGAAGAAGTTGTTCATGAATGGACAAGTCCCTAACTAAGAGGGAGTTATAACAAGTTCCCAATTACAAAGGAAGTTGGAAAGATACCTTGTAAGAGGATACTTGGTCATGACTTCCTCAATTGAGAGGAAGTGATAGACACAACATTATTAATGTATAAAGAGTTTTTTGGAAGAAGTCACATTGAAGATTTGGGTGACGCGTTTCGAACCAACATTCTTGTCTTCACTTGGGAAGAAAGAATGGGAGGATTGGGTAATCTTCTGGAATCCGATACTCTTTGAGGATGTGTAGGGCATCCAAGACAAGATTAAGCAAGAGGACTGATATTGTTTGAGGGCTGGGGACCCAAGATAAGAATATTCCTAGAAGGTCATACTCAGTGAACACCCAGGTAGGCATGTACCTTGAGAGACAATGATGAAGGTGTCTATAAATCATTGGTCTCGTCGGCATTGTAGCTCATGGTCTCATGGAGGAATGGAGTTGTTAGTCAAGGCCTTGCACTATGACAATTCTGATTGATATGATGCTATAACATATGGAATGCAAATCAAGTTTATCTTATGTGAATTTTTCAAGATTGAAACATAGCCAAACACCTTGTAATGTTGTATCAATACCTCCCTAGTTAAGAAGGATTGTTGAAGGAAATGTAACTAGGTTCGATCTTCATAAATGTACTTTTCATATTTGTATTTATTCAAGAAAAGAAATATTATTTTTATAATATATGTCAATGAGTTTCTTGCTTGTTGAAATAGTTCTAGCACAAGTCAAAGTGCTATAGGTGAGTCAAATAGTCAAAAGAAAATGTTGAATACCTTAAGTACATGTTGCACCATGTATATGTTTGTATAGAAGTCAAAGAATGCTCCTCCAAGAAAAGAAAAGTATCCTCCAAAGCAAAGGCACCATCAAAGAGTCTCCTCCAACCATGTTACACCACCAAAGAAGCCATTTGAAGCAAGCATAACAAGTCATCCTACAAACAATCTTCAAGTCAACCTTCTAGTCAGCCTAAAAGGAGGGATAACCCTCTATATATAGAGGTTGTCCATTCCACTACAACGTCAAGCCATGACCTCTTGAATCAGCGAGAAAGGAAGACCGAAAAAGGGTAAGGAGAGTTGAAGAAGAAGGAGCGTCTATTGCAGCGAAGAAGGAGAGACCTAAACCGAAGTTTAATGGACTATTTTTAGGGTGAAAAATAGTCACACATGCAAGAAATAGAGGACAGTATATGGTCACTACATCAGCAAGATAACAGTCATATATATCTCATTGTTTGGGCTAGTAAACTAGGCCTATAAGGCATCCTACTCTTGCGAAGAAGAGAGTCTCTCAAGTGAAGAAGAAAGGAACCAAAGTATAGGGGAAATGATCCAGATTTAAACAAGAACGCAACAAATTATAGAGATAACCATAAATACAGAGATGCAGTAGAAATAATACTTCATTTCATTAATGTAAAATATTGAAATATGCTTACAAACAGAATTGGAAATAAACTAGCTCGAGCGATGGTAGCTTATCTCTAAGGAGAGATGTGGTGGCTACATGCCTCTGTATTGTCTTACAATGAAACTCGAAGACCTATTTATTGTTGAGAAACAATGGAAAACTCTAAACATCCAAAAACCTAACCCTAGGAGATTAAGCGCCAAACTATGGGCCCCATTTCTGTAAATTGGCACATCAACTTCCTGGGGTCATAACTTTGACATACGATCTTCGTTTAATGCACACAATACCTCATTAGAAATATCTATCTGAGGAATACAACTTTGGGATGAGAAATATCGGTCCATGGACCCATGTTACTCCCAATTTTCCCAAAAAAACATCGTTTAGGGCCTTAAAACGGCTTCAGAAGTTCAGGACCCAAAAAATTGCTAAAAATAGTAAATTGTGCTACAATTAAGGAAACTGAAAAATTGAAGAAACAATGGTGAGGATCCAAGTGGAATTGGCGGGTGGCCACCAATATCCACCTGGATCATTTCTCCCCCCTTAGGAATCAATGGTCCCCATTGCGTTGAGTTCCTCCATGAGATGAGGAAACTTCTGCTGAACTTGGTCCCTGGTGAGCCACTTGCCCTGGTGAAGGAGTTGGCATACTTTGACAACTCAATACAGTTGGATCTTCTACTGGCGAGTGTGCTTGATCTGTGTGTTCATGATCCGATCAGTTGCAACTTGTTCCATGCAATCTGGATTTAACTATGTTGGTGTGAGTTGTTCTACAATGTCGGGTGTGTCTAGTAATGGTGGAAAGTATGGCCGAAGGTGGTCCACATTGAACACTGGGTGCAGGCCAAGTAATGGGGGAATGCTGAGCTCAAATTCATTGTCTACCACAGCCTTGGAAATGGTGTAAGGACCATATTTGAGTGGTCTGAGCTTTCGACAGGCTCTGGTAAGGCGTTCCTTTTGCAAATGAAACCAAACTTTTTCGCCCACCTGAAACTTATGTGGCACCCGACGTTGATCATTTCGATGCTTCTACTTGGAATTTGATTTCTCCAGAATGTCGTGGACCTGCTAGAGGATATGTTGGATGTTTTCAATGAAGTTGTTTTCCTTATCTGTTTCGAACTGGACATGAGTCGAATTTGCCTAAATAGCTGCAAATGGCATGGGCACATTAATGGGACATAGTGGCTGGAATCCCAAGCCCACCTGAAAAGGGTTGTGGCCAGTCGAGCTATGGAGATCCCGGTTATATTGGTGCTGAACATAGGGGAGGCTCTCATCCCATATGTGTGGATGCTTTGAGTTGTACATGCGCAAAATGTGTACGATCATCCTATTGACAACCTATGTCTCGCCATCAGTTTGGGGATGGAAGGTTGTGGACTTAGTGAGTTTGGTGTCTAGCATTGACTAGATACTAGACCAAAATGTATAGAGGAACCTATTGTCCCGATCTGAGATGATAGACTATGGGATTCCAAAGTGTACCCATACTCGTTCAAAGAAGAGTTTAGCAGTGGCTTATGCTGTGATATTGTTAAAATTGGAAACTAGTGAAAAACTTCATGTGGGTCATCTTATTCATGGCTGATAATATTTTTATTAGATTCCTCTCATCGAGAGGTGTAGGATTGATATAAATATCATCCGATTCCGATAAGTATTCATGGGGATATGAATTTATTTTGATTATGGAATTATTATCAAGCCGACCTACAACTCATGTAGGCTTAGAAGCCCAACAGTCGCATCTATTCAAACACCAACGTTGTGTATAAATATAAGAGGAATTTTCCTCATTTGGTCTCACTCATCTCATCACATCTCTCTCTCTCTCTACTGCGCAGAAATGAGTCTCTTCTCTACTGCGCAAAAAGGGTCTCTCTCTCACATGTTTGAAGTTGGAAACTGTTGAAACTGAAGTTGCAACTACAGAAGTAAAGATTGACCTGCGTTGCCTAGAATATCTCCTCATCTGAAATACACTATAGGTTCATCTAAACCTCATCTAAAAGCTACAACTTTTGGTGGTGGAATGAAGTCAATCCGACGAATGGTTTGCAAGATATCGACTGCCTTAGTTTGAAGCCGGAAACTGCTGAAACTGAAGCTGCAACTGCAGAAGTAAAGATTGACCTACGTTGACTAGAAGATCTCCTCTTTGGAACTACACTATAGGTCCATTTGGATCTCCTCTAAAAGCTGCAACTTTTGGTGGTGGAATGAAGTCAACCCGACGAACGGTTTGTGAGATATCATCTGCCCTAGTTTGATAATGAAGCTGCTAATGCTGATGTTGTTGATCTAGGGTTTGCTATTGCTGATATGAATCAGATTTATTGTACTATTTCTCTCTGCTGAATTATTGAAGATAAAAAGAAGATTTGATCAAAGGGTTTCCCCACACATTGTGGGGTTTGTCCCTGGCTAGCCGTCACATCTTGTGTATTTTGTCTTGGCTTGTTTTCTGTCGATCGTTTAATGTTCTATCTGCACTTTACTTTATGTACATGTGATTTATAATCTGCGGAATATAATAAGGAAAAGTAGTTGAAACGACCCAACTAAAACAGTGAAATGTCCCAGCTAAATTTATTTATTTATTTATTTTTATTTATTTATTTTTTTTTTTTTATTTTACAACAATTACAACCGGAACACAAACACCTTGAGATTTTAATCTAATCAACACATACATCATTGATGTTCATTTCAGGAAATAACACCACATTTATATACTTTTAATCTAAGGTCAAGTAGTAACGAAATACACGTGTACCGTACACCGGAGAGGCGAGATTTCGCTTGCTCTGTTGTCACTGGTAATTCCTTGTTGTTGATCCATCTACGAGTGTATGATGATGCACTTGATCCGAAAAGGAGACCCACCGGTTAACCTCCCAGCCTACTCCTTGGGTACTCTTCTTCCACGCGGACCCCCGAGCTGCAATGGGGTTGTACAATGGAGGAAGAATCTAGCTGGCAGAGGAGAGTAACCTTAGCTCAAGAGTCCCCTCTCTAAAAAGAAATCCTCTACCTCACCAAACTCACTATAGCTTCGTAGTCACTGCTTTGACATCATATCATCCATCCAACAATAGGGTTCCCCCCAAAAAGTTCCCCTCTCTCATGGCTTGCCCCTTCTTTTATAGGAGTCCTCATAGGTAACACTTGGCATGTCATGCATAATTATAATATTTTTCTTTTAATTTAATACTTGATTATTACCTACCCCATTGTCATCTCTTCAGGGTACCAAATTATTTACTTTATCTTTTTAATTAAAACTAATATTTTCCTCACCTCACAAGATTCCTATTTCTACTCCTAGAATGTTCTTTATTCCCTTTATTGCTTAAATGGAGTTTATTACTTGGATCATTAATGAGCGTTTAAGATTTTTATCCCCAATCTACTTCCTAAAATTAACTCAGGTTATCTCTTAGAGGGATATTCTTATGCTGGTTGATGCCACATGGAGCTTCTCTACATTTCTCTAAATTTAATTTATTTTTCTTATTTTAATACACCTTCCTCTTTTCTTAATTAAGTTTAATTGGTTTAGGATTAATCTTTATCCTTACAATATGTTTGTCTTCCCCTTTTATCTAATTAAACCACCTAATCTACCTAGAATTTTCCAATATGGGGAGTGTAGAATTTTTAAGGTACTCTATTTATTTCTTCCTATGATCCTCCTTATTCCAAGTTTTATTACCATCATTTACCCTTGATGTAACTCCCTAGTTTTCATTCCTTACTTATATTTATTTATTATCATTTATTTTTTTATGATTCCAAGGGTGCCAAGTTTGGTTGTGCCCTTCAAGAACTTCCCTAGAAGTTCCAAGGGTGCCACACCTAACAGTTTAATTGTGATGCCAAGGGTGCCAAGTTTGGTTGTGCCCTTCAAGAACTTCCCTAGAAGTTCTAAGGGTGCCACACCTAATAGTTTAATGGTGATGCCAAGGGTGCCAAGTTGGTCGTGCCCTTCAAGAATTTCCCTGAAATCCCAAGGGTGCCACACCACTTGCCCTTCAAGCATCATGTGACTACGAGGGGAAAATATCGTGCAACGTCATAGACCACTATCATCTCTTATGTTGCGTGCTATAGTGAGACTAATGGTGTCGGGGATCAAGGAATCCGCCTTGATGTGCGCCCCCCAGTAGGTTCCTCATGAGCGACCCAACTTTGGGACCTGCCCTCAAGCATCCAGTGACTACGAGGGGAAAATATCGTGCAACGTCATAGACCACTATCGTCTCTTATGTTGTCTGCTATAGTGAGACTAATGGTGCCGGGGATCAAGGAATCCTCCTTGATGCGCGCCCCCCAGTAGGTTCCTCATGAGCGACCCAACTTTGGGACCTTCCCTCATGGCATCGTGATCTTCAAGGCAAAGGTGTTTCAACCCTTCGAGCCCAAGTCACGGCGGGAGTGCTAGTGGGTGAGATCAGGGACACTGTCCCACCCCTCCCATGTAGTTCCATCCACCTGTACAACCCCATCACCCATATTTGAGTCATTCAGCCAAGCAACTCATCTGTGCCTGTAACCATTAACATATCATCAGAATATAGATAACCATATATAGCAGGTTTCAAAATCGATTAGAATTTCAAAGATAAAATAATATAAATTTTCATCAAACCAGGTGTCATCAACTCGTCATGTGCGAGTACCTCTGGTGGTTTTCCTGCCATACTCAATAATAATCAGTAACCAGGTTTTTCAATGTTAGTCATTGTCACAATAGCATTAATTACCATCACCTGGTCATTCACATCACCGTTCATTGTGAACCAGAACTAATGTAAGTAGCTAACATAGGGGATACCTCCATCAT
>APFE031198281.1:1082-35596 GCA_000404065.3 Pinus taeda
TTTTCTTGCCAACCTGAATTCCTTCTCCAATGAATTAGGTTCCCAAAGGCAAACCTCATGTTGGATGTTATCCTTTAAAGTCCCTATGAAAACATCAATCCTATGCTCCTCTAGAATATATTTTACCCTTATATTCAATTTTTGGAAGTCCTCAATGTGCTCAACCATTGAACTCTTTTGTTTGAGATTTATTAATTGGCTAAAAAAAAGTGTTGCTTTTTGTATCCTCATAATGTGCTATCATTTCATCCATAAAAATTGCCTAAGTGACAATTTGTTTACAAGAGAAAAGCCATCGATACCATACAAATTGATTTGGTTCCAAATACTAAGTTTCAATGCATACATTTTGTTTGTTTTGCACATTATGGAGATTGAAATATTGCTCCATTTGTAGTATCCATGTTACGGGATCCTTGCCATCAAACTTCCTCATATCGATCTTTGGAACATGGTGGGTCTTTGATCCAACGTTAGAGTCTATGAAATCATGATTAAAATTTATTTTGTTCTCATCATGAGTTTCCTTTACTACCCTTTCGCCATTAGTAAGCATTTCTTGTAGAAACCTTGTCAAATCTGTCTTCAATTCTTCCATGTTGCCTTTAAGTTTTTCTTCTAAACCATCCATCTTAGCTTCCACATCATTCATCTTAGCTTCCACGTCATTCATCGTAGCTTCTACAACTTTCTTTAAACCATCCATCTTAGCTTCCATTACTTTTTGTGAGAGTGAATTTTGTTGCACTTGGTCTCGTAATTTTTTATATATCATGTTGCATTTCTTCCTGTTCTTCATGAGCCATGCTAGAGCTTTCAGGTTTCTTACTAGGTGTTTCCATTTTATTTCTTTGGGGAATCAATTAATGATACTTATGCTTCACTATACCCTTTGAATTCCTTCAACCTAATTTTTCAAACCAAACTAATGCAAAATAAAAAAAATAAAAAAACTACACACCTTTTTTAACTTTGTAGGTGCTCGATATTGTATCTGATGTATATATGAAATTTCGGATCTCCAAGGTCTGAAATTGAAAGTTGTGGTAGCCCTCTGAGTCCTCTTTCCAACTCCACCAGTCTGTTCAAAATTGGATTCTCCAAGAAAGTGTTATGCTCAATCTCCCAAGATGAATTTATTATACACTTTTTCAGTAAAGCGAAATTGTACGAAGTGCCACATGTCACTGTTTCAACCTTCAGACCTAAAAATGATGAACGAAAAAATAAAATCCGTCCTATTTTTGAAAGTTCTTACAAAATTTAAATATGATACTCAAAGAGAAAGTTATGACGATTTTCCAAGATCACTTGTTTGGGATGTAATTCGGGAGCCTGCAAAAATCCTAAATTCCATGGATCATATCTCAAAAAATGTAGTGAGACAAGATATGAAACTCGGACCTAAGGATCATCATGATTTTAGCTGAAATGGGTTTTTTGTTTAGTGTCTGAAACATTGCAGAAAAAAAGTTATAGCAAAAATTCCACGATGACCTGTTTTAGAGCAGTGAAACCCTAGAATCCAAACCTCTAATACCAAATGTTATGAAACAAGCTCACAAAAATATAGAAAATATAGATCAACGACTTATAAATTATCCTCTTCGAGGGGGAAACCTCCTTTACATTACACAAATGAACAATTCTTGGATGATACAAATGACAAAACCCCCTTTCTATATATATGAGTCTAAGAGGTCACAATATAATCAAAGTTGACACAAAAATAATAATATAAGGGCACAAAAATAAGAATAGTGGGCTTCCATGGGGCACAATAATAACAATATGGGGACAATAGGGGCACAACAATGACAATAAGGGCTACAATGAAAATAGTAATGGGGGAATCACTAGTATTATAGGGACCTAACACCCATCCAAAGTATCGACCCAACCATCAAACACAAATGTTCATCTTGGTTTCAATGGATAACATAAGAGATTATATACATAAACCTTGAATAATCATGTAAGATGACATTATGAAGCACCAATTGCAGGATGTAAAAGGAAACCTTCATGAGCGGAGAGAAAAAGTTAGTCTCTAAGAGGAAAGTAATAGTACTATCCTAGTAGAGGCACATGAGAGCATGAAAAGGTTTGTCAACAAAATAATTCACACAATAATATTAAGGTGAATACAACACACATTCAATGAGATAAGTACCAAATCCACTAAAATAGTTCAATTTCTCTAATACATATGAACACAACATATACCATAAAAATCCTAAGAATAGTCCTAAAACATTTGCGATACATACATGAAAATGTGTTGGCTCATAGAGCTTCAATTATAAGGTGAAATATCCAAGTACATCAATTACAATGGCGAACACTAGTTCCAATAGTGGAACATTAAGTCACTTTTTGCTTCTCCAAAGAATAGTTTTCTCTCCTATGCCAAGTAGAGAAGCCAAGAGCTCTCCAAAGGTTAAGCCTCCAAAAGCCATTTGCTTGAGTTATGATGTTGATTTTATAATGAGGGGAATGACATTTCATATCCCCATGACTCTTGAATTACATTCATGACTCTTGTACTTATAATGTGTCCTTTGGACTTCTCCTAAAGACATTTTTCCCATATATTACTAAGTGAATTTTCATATTCCACATATGAATCTTGGACTTCCACACATTACATTTTGTCATTTTCTTTGAATATACATCATTACATTCCACATGATGATGTGGCATGACACATGGACACACATTGACCATTATGATGACACTTGTACATGTCACAACTTGACAATGATAACATGGAATTGATGATGAGGTGTTAATGCCAAGCTATCTTCCTTGCTGCTTCCTCTTGCATTCTTGATGATAGATCTGATCTATGCTTCATATTCAAGAAAGATCCACTTTGTTGCTCATCTTCACCCTCCAAAGTGTATTTTATCATATTTGAATCCTTTGAGCCATCAGACAATGTCTTCTTTCGGTTTCGGTCCATGATCTGCTTCATGCCTCCATGACAACTCCCTTTGGTGCTTCTTCTCCGCTGGTGTTTCTTTATGCTTTATCCTTGTTATCTGCTCTCAAGAATCACTTTTTCATGATATAAAGGTACTCCTGCCAATGAAAATCATTCATGACGAGGTAATATCAGCCTTGAAGACATCTATTCTATCACTACCTATCTCATGGAATGATCTTCTCATGATAGGCCTATGAGAGGGTCAAAAGAAGAAGGCTTGATTAGGAGGGAAGTAAAACTCATCAGTGGCTGAAGAAGGCTCCAATGTTTAGTTTTAATGTGCTATGCAATATGAAGAGGATCTCTCCTTGGTCCAAAGCAGCGGGGGAAGTAGAAAGGACATGGTGGAAAGGCTCATGCTTCAAGGATGCACCATGCGCTCCAAAGAAAAGAGAGGAAACTTAAAAATCACAATTTGACCAATCAAGGGTGAAGGGGGGCATCCTTCAACCTTCCCTTCTATGGTATGCACTCAATGGAAAGGTCAATGGAAGGCTTAGGGTGCATGAGTGCATTGGGAAGGAGGTAAGGTGAAATTTTCAACCTTCAGGACTGCACTATGCGCTCAAAGGGAAAGAAGACTCCAAGGAGGGCACAGTTTGACTGGTTAAAGGTAGGAGGAGGCATCCTTCATCCTTCCTTACTACACCATGTGATCAAAGGAGGGGTAAAAGGAAATATTAGGGCACATGAGCGCATTGGAAAGGAGGGAAGGTGAAAGGTTCAACCTTCAGGATTGCGCTATGTGCTCAAGGGGAAAGGAGTCTTCAAGGAGGGCACAATTTGACAAGTGAAAGGAAGGAGGAGGCTTCCTTCAACCTTCCCTACTATGCCATGTTCTCTAGAGGATAAAATTAGGATAGCCTTGGGTGAAAAGCACATTAGGGAAGGGGGAAGGGTGAAGCTTTAACCTTCGTGAGTGCGCCACACGCTCAATGGAAGAAGAGGCTTGAGAGAGAGCACAATTTCCTTCAGCAGGGGTTGATTTTTAATGCACTTTTCATCCTAGGCTAGCGTAGTTTGACCCAACTATGGGTGCTTGACCATTTTGAGTGCACTTTTCATTAAGGTATGCCATAGGGATGAAGCCACTTTGCTTAGGAGGGTTTTCACTACACTAGGTGGATAGGAGGATCTTTTCATTACATATTTTGCTTCCGTAAAAAGGGTGAGAGAGGTCCATGTTGTTATCTAGGAATTATCTAAGTTTCATGCAAGGAAGGTTACCAAAACTCAGTGAAGTGAGTCAGTATGATCAAGAAGAGTCAAGTGACTGCCCTTGGGAGGATTATAATGTGCAACATATTTGAGGTCACCTTGAGAAGGACTTATTGCACCAACATTTGGGTGTAATATTGTATCATTAAGGCCTATGTATAGGTTGATATATGCACTCAACCAAAAGGCTAAAGGCTCCACAAATTGCACTAGGTTAAAGGGCCAAGAAGGGCTCTGAAATGGCTAAGTGTGGGATTAGTAGAGTAAAAGAGGAAAATGCATCTGGACATGACTCAAACTTGGATCACACACATAAAACCATAAATACAAGACAAAATAAATACACAAGACTCGTGAATGAAAACCACACCTTGAAATGACAACAAATCGACACTTATGTATAAGTGCGATAATTGAAACAACACATTACGACACTTAGAACACAAGTTACAACAACTATGACGAATGTGACCAAACATGCGCTAAGTTGTAGGAATGTGTCTAGTGCATATTATAATGATATGTAGGACCATCTAATGCACAAGAGCATGCTGGAACTAACTTGGTTGATGTGCAAAGGTGTGATACATGCAAGAGTGACTTCTGTGACATGACAAAAACATAAGATGACACTTGCAAAATGCAAACGACCTTGAAAGCAACACATGCCAGAGAAAAGATAACATGAAAAAACCACTTGTAAAAGTGAAAGCAAGCAAAAGTGACAAGTGTGAACATGAAAATGACACTTGTGAAAGGGAAAATGCACAAAAGATGACAGTTGAGAAAAATCACCAAAATAGAAGTAAAAATAAAACAAGGGGGAAAAGCGCGCATTGATTGTCGGCACGAGTTGAAAATTTTATAGGTGTGAATTTTTCATAGGGTTACATTGTTTTTTGCTTTGATAATTGCATTTCATAATTAATACATTAAGTTTACCTCATATCATCATTACATTATTCATATCTACACCATTATCCATTAGCATATGCAATTATATAGGAAGAACAACATCATCATCATTAATGTAGTGGAACATAAAAGAACAATGGAATAAAAACATGCACACACATAGAGACACTAGGATTCATCCAAGACCAGGGAAAAACCCACTATGGGGAAAACCCTTGTAAATATTCTTCTTATTAGATCGTCATCAAATGATACAACAAAAGAGAGTACAACAATCCATAACTTTATCTAAGCAACAAAACAAATATGATATCCATGAAACAAACATAATCATGTTGGAAGACAAAAACCTCACACTGATGGCTGTAATGTGCTATCACAGACTGAAGTAAACTGCTGTATACTACTGTTACTATGCCAAACACTGCTGAATACTTCTATCACTGAGCAGAAACTTTAGAATACAAAAATCTCCCAGGCCATTTTGTGCATGCGTCTGAGGACCAACTTACCAGATCTTCCCAAAAACCCTTAGATGCTCCCATGTAGTTATTGTGCATGCGTCAGGGCCAGCCTGGACACTCTTAAGGCTACTCTGTGCAAACGTCTGCAAACCGACACCTCCAGATCTACCTATGAAGATCTAGACACTCCCATAAGGCTCTGTTCTAACATCCAAGGGTCTCTGGATGTTGTCATAACCACTGTATTCCAATGTCCAAGGAATAAAATTCCTTGTTCTGTGCCAACGTTTAGAAAGCATAAAACCCTAACTCAGAGCGAACCTCACGCCTGTGATTTCTGACCCTTGCGCAAACTCCTTACGTCAAACCTGTGTGAACCAAGACGAAAGAGAAGAGAAGATAGCTTGATCAAATGTGTACAAATGAGCTTGAGGTATCTTCTATTTATAGGCTTTCATGAGGGTCCATTTGGGGTTAAGGCCAAACTAAGAAGTTACCCATGTGGTTAGGGTTGGCCCATTCCATAATATATGTATGAATAAAATAATTTAAAACTCAACTTATGCTTGACCAAATTGGTCAATATTTAGGTCGAATTTGGTCCTCCCGAAAATAGGAATCTATTGTAATAATTATCTTCATCATATGTGTTTTCCAAAGTGGAATTTGACCGTAGTTGAAAAAATTAACACTCCCTCTCAATTAGGGAGAATTCCACTTGCCAATACATGTCCATTGATCAATATGCCATTCTAGTATCTTCAAGTGTCATCGCGTATCATCATGGATCATATCTATCATGTAGTGATCATGCCATGTCCAACTTTGAGTATCTCATCATCTCGAATCATCAATGTACCTCTCGACCTATCTCTTTCTTATTCCTACTTATCTCTTGATTGTTCCTACTCATATGTTGAACTTTCTTGAATCTAGAGGAAGAATAATTTTTTACCAGAGGGGAGCTTAAGCTACCTCCCTCTATCCATCAACTCGCTACCTGGAATATCTTCCAACAAGCTGCTACCCGAAATATCATCATCGATCGTCATTGGAGAGAATATCATCAAGGAGCACATATCAACTTGGAACCACATCGGGAAGCACATCTCGACCTGGAATCTCATGGGGGAGCTATACATCTACAACCCCATATCGAGAAATAGGATAACTCATCATACAGGGGGGGAAATCCTTGACCTTGGAATCTCATCGGGGAGCTTACCCTCAATCCAAAATATCAAAAGGGGAGTAACTCTCAACCCAATCCTATTTCCTACAGTTATCCCCAACAGTTACTCTCAGTAGTCATGTGGTAGAACACCTTATTCATAATATAATTGGGTTGTACACCCCAAGTGCACTCTCAACTCGTTGGCCAGACAAGGATAGGTATTCCCAACAAGCCCTGCGTGTGGGTATGATGCCAACTAGGGTATATTATGCAAAGACCAGACAAGGGAGTAGCACCCTCAACCCTATGGGTAATAGATAGGGAAGTACCCTATTTTTTAGAGATCCCTCAACGCCAGGAGCCCTCCATCTCAATTCATCACCTTGGGAGCTAAAACAGGGAGGAAGAGTTAGCTCAGTGTCCTCGATCAACGCTACTCTCATCATATTCAAATCTAGTATCATCTTGTCTCAATAGAAGCTGTTTCATGTTCATATAGAAAATCAAATCAAATATCACATCAGATCAAATATAATTATATAAATCACAAAAGGATACCATAATCATCGTCCCTCTCAAGGAGGTGCCAACCACAAGCCTGATCTTGTTTCAAACAACTGCACTATCTTAATTTATAGAGTATCTCGGCCCCAAATATAAATATGGGACTTTCTGCTAATCGAATCACAATATATCCATTTCATATCCAGATCATGCTCATACAACTCTGTAAGGAGCTTCTTCATCCCACCTCACAACTAGCCATGCTAGCAACATCGTACTCATTCTCAATTGTACTATGGACCTTTCGTCCAAGATATCATGGTAGATCTCATACTAAAGCAATATCCAAATGTTCTTATCAACAATAACATCAAATATTACCAATAGATCCATGCAGTCACATATCATAGGATAAATATCTCTACCTCAAAAATAAAATATCTCATGTAGATATTTTAAAGGATGCTCAGTGGCATTAGAGGAATTTTGAGGTCTAAAATGGGCCTCCTAAGAAAAATGTACAACCAAAATAAACCTTATAAGAACCAATAGATTCAAGAAGATGATGTCAACCATGGGGGATGATTCACCATTTTTGGGGTAAAAAAGTAAAAAATAATAAAATAATAATACTACTTTTTTCAACTCGCATTTTAAACTAATCTCCATAATGTTTTACTCAAATTTCAAGCGGGAGTACTCATTAGATGCAAAATTTAATTACTCATCCAAAGAGTACTCATGTTGCATACTTTCGATCGACTCTGCTACATGATAAATCATAAATACATGAAAAAACGTGATTGCAATCACATTTTTCAAGTATTTCTCATTTTTTGTGTAGCAGGGTCCATCGAAAGTATGCAACATCGTTAATCCTTGGAGGAGGAATCAAATTCTACATCCAACGACTGTTCCCTCTCGAAATTTAAGTAAACCCATAGGGAGATAAGTTGAAAAAGTAGTTTTTTTTTTCCCTCCAAAGTTTGATGATGTAATCTAATATTATTTTATTATTTCTACTATTATTTTGTAATTTTCTTAGGAGGCCCATTTTAGACCTCAAAATTCCCCTAATGAAACTCTATGTGAGTGAAACAGCTCAATCATGAATTTGTTCAATGTCTATGCACATCATACAAATATAGATGTATGTTCAAAACAGAACATCAATGCTTCAATCAACTGCCGGATTCCATGTAAAGTTCAACAACATCTTGAACTTCAAATCAGAGCATCCAAGGATTTGCATTTTCATTATTCAAAAACATTTTCCAATATTTTTGCAATATGGAATTTCTTTCCCAAATTCCAGAAATTGATTCATCATGCCATGATACATCATTTCGAGCTTTATAAGCTATCTCACTCTGATTTAGATCATCAGAGGCTCGTCACCTGTAAAGAGTAGACCATCAAGTTATAAAACCAAAACCATAGTCAAAATCAAAGCCATACCTTGGAACTGATCATCCTGAATTCATTAGATAGTTGTTAAATGTAGACATATTAGGACTGTGGAGCTTGCCTCATGCAAATGCTCTCCACAACCACAATGATTTTACTAAGTCAAGCATAATCTGCCTTACATAAATAAATTAGTACCATTATAGTCAGCTTATCAAAGTTTAGAAGCTAGATCACGATCATGATTAAAGTCATCAATATCACAATATCAATTCTTTTAATCAGGTGACAGGGAGAGCTCATATCAAGTCATGACTTCATTAATTATCATACCAACAAATTGTCATCAACCTTGCATTATCAATCTGAACTTTATCAAGTCATTCTCATAATCATAACATAAGTCATTTTTGTCGCTAGGTGCAAATGCATACACCAAGGATGAATCATGCAAGTTCTAATTTCATGCTCAATCACAACTGTTAGTACCTAAATCATTGTGCTAGGAACAAGGATGCCAATACAAAATTGTTTTTATGAATATTCACATAAGCCATTATGCCCACCTAGCATATACATCAAGCTGACAAGTCAACAATCGTCAAATCATATCATTAGACATCAGGTCAAGTCCAAATTTTCTATCGTAGATATCTGTAGTCAAAACATATCTCAATCATCAATTCAATCATCATGACAAAACACTGTTCATCTATATCAATCAGCCAAATCATGCCAGCCTCTTGTAGCACAAACATAGTGACACATCTATATGTATGTCCCAGTCACCTGCAAACACAAGTTCAATTTGCATGTTCATGTTATGACAAACATTCAAGATTTTCATGCTTGTAGATCTTACTATTTGCAACACATTTGTGGAACAAAAATCTTCCAGGTGACCATCTAATGCACAATACTTCATTTTAACGTGATAAAAAAATTAACCCAACAACTTTAGAAATCAGATTACAGTGACAGGATATGTCATAAACATCTTCATTTAGAGTTCAAATAGCTTCAAAAAGCTTCAGATGATGGTCAATTGTAGTCAAACCTCTAGATGCTCCCTTCAGGTTAGCATGGGAGAATCTTTAGCTATCTCGATGCTCTCGGGGCTTTAGCATGCGTGAGTCCAGGGACAAGATCTTCTAGTTCTATGACTGCGTCCAATACATAAACTGTAGTTTCTATACAAGCTCCAAATCTGAGACTTTGCTGCAGATCAATACCGTCAGATGCACATAAATCATACTTCAACAACACAAAATTCAAATAGTAATATGAGTAAGAGTATTATGAAGATATTCTCCCTCTACATGGGGATCTACTTCATTCATCTTCATTCATGTCATCAGCCTATCTCTACTAGAGTAGAGCAACAACAGATCTATTAGAACATATATCTATCATGGCTATTAGCATCATGACATCAATCTTTCATCAAAGGTTAGACTCAAAGTAGCAAGATCATATCTCAAAGATTATGAACACAATAGCACTTTCTATCAAGTCACTTCATCAAGATAGGACATTCAATTTAACCATATGTTGTCAAGACATGACCATAGTTAGTAAGAGATCTACTTATCAATCTTACACTTATACTTCTCACATCAAGGTTACCATGCTCTTCATGACCAATAATATCAAGTTAGGTTATTCAACAAAACTTTACCAAAACAACAAGAGTGTCAACCTCTCTTCCCATATGCTTTCAACATGCTTATCACAAGCATTATCAATAGACTCGAGTATAAGAGTCAATGAGATATCCTTGTATATGAAATCCATCATGACAAGTATCAAGGGTATCATTTATTAGAGTCAAGATGCTAGCCTTCTTTCTAGGATCAAGATATCCAATAGATAGATGTTAACCAAACATCAAGTGTACCAATATATCAACATTAGATAGCCTCATAGAATTCAAGAAGATCAAAATTTTCAACACCAGGTGCATCTTTTCATCATAGAAAACATAGATCCAAGTCACTTTCATATGCATGTATGATACATCAAAGAAAGAGACATTCTCATCATACCTTAGGGCTTACCGAGCCAATATATGAATCATAACATACCATGCATACCTTGTGGTATTCAAATACCTGTGAACCTTCGCATTAGACATAGGTTGCTTGAAGCACTTTGTCATCATTTTTTTTTCATCAAGTACCTCTTTATTTCTTTCCAGATCTACATCTCAAAATGATCCTCAAGAAGGATCTACTCATCACATCTCATTAAGGAGGTTAGAAACATCCGTATACTCAAATACATATGTAGGATGTACAAGCAATAAACCTAATCATCAAATATGTAAGTCTAACAAGTAAGAAGCATCATCAATCAAGAAATACTTATCTTTAATGAGAGTTGATCCTCTCCCTCTTGAACCAATCTTTAAGAGCCATCAATGTCCATGGTCCATATACCAATGTTTCCTTTAAGTATCTAACCAGGGTTGCTAGCGATTATCCCATTTGGGGCTTCATCAAACCTCCCACAAGTTATTGAGAATCTCCATATCTCATATGGTTTCCATAAACCAGGGTTTTATCTCCAACCCTAACCTCATAGAATCCATCAAACCCTAATAATCAAGTTGCCTAGGGTTTTCTTCAAACCCTAGAATTATTGTAGGTATCCACCATCTTCTTACATCCATCAAAGGTGTCATTCTCGGGGTGATCTCCATGGCTTTTCTTTAACCTGGCTCCGATACCATGTTAATTTTTCATAGGCCCACATTGTTCTTTGCTTTGATAATTGCATTTCATCATTAATACATTAAGTTCAACCCATATCATCATTACATTATTAAGATCTACACCATGATCCATTAGCATATGCAATTATATAGAAAGAACAACATCATCATCATCAATGCAGTGGAACATAAAGGAACAATGGAAGAAAAGCATGCACACACATAGAGACACCATGATTGGTCCGAGACTAGGGAAAAACCCATTATGGGGAAAACCCTTGCAAATCTTCTTCTTATTAGATTGTCATCAAATGATACATCAAAAGAGAGTACAATGATCCATAACTTTATCTAAGCAACAAAACAACTATGATGTCCATGAAACAAATCTAATCATGCTTGAAGACAAAAATCTCATAGTAATGGTTGTAATGTGCTATCACAGATTGAAGTCAACTGTTGTATACCACTGTCACTGTGCCAAACACTGCTAAATACTTCTATCACTAAGCATAAACTTTGGAATACAAAAATCTCATCTTTGAGTCTCAAACGTAGGGATGAGGAGCTTTGCGAGCATCTATGGCACCCCGAAAGCTACTAGGCCATTTTGTGCACACATCTGAGGACCAACTTACTAGATCTACCCAAAAACCCTTAGACGCTCCCATGTAGTTACTATGCATGCATCTAGAACATCCTAGACGCTCTCATGACTATTCTGTGCGAACGTCCGAGGACTGATACCTCCAGATCTACCTCTGAAGCCCTGGAAACTCCCATAAGCCTTTGTGCCAATGTCCAAGGCTATCTGGATGTTGTCATGACCACTGTATGCCAACATTAAGGGACTAAAATTCCTTATTCTTTGTCAGTGTGTAGAAACTAGAAAACCCTAACTCATAGCGAACCTCACGCTTATGACTTCGAACCCTTGCGTGAACTCCTTTCGTTGAACTTGTATGAACCAAGAAAAGAGAGAAGAGAATATAGCTTGATCGAATGTGTCCAAATGAGCTTGAGGTCTATTCTATTTATAGGATTTCATGAGGGTCCATTTGGGGTTAAGGCTGACCTAAGAAGTTACTGATGTGGTTAGGGCCGATCCATTCCATAATATATGTATGAATAAACTAATTTAAAACTCAACTTCTGCTTGAACAAATTGGGTGATCTTTAGGTCGATTTTGGTCCTCTCGAAAAAATGAATCTATTGTAATCATTATCTTCATCATATGAGCTGTCCAAAGTGGAGTTTGACCATAGTTGCAAAAATTAACAAGGCACTATCTTGATGGATAGTGTTTTGCCTGTTCAAGCTTGCATAGATAAGGTGTTCTCATGAAATCATCAAAGACTGTGCATGTGAGTGCAAGTGACTTGGCAGTTTGAAACTAGAAGAAGCCTTGAACGCATTGTAAAACATCAAACGATCATGGGGTAACCATTGAGTGGCAGATCATAATATCCTCATTAGGCTCCAAATTTTGAGTGTGATAAAAATTTTGGAGGGTGTTGATCGCAACAACAACAATATGCTAGTGGTTATTTTTCCTGATCTAGCTCTTGAAGGGCTATCAGACCATATTGAGGAGGATGAGTGCCTGATATTGGATTGGGATGTAAAAGTACATAAGTGTGTGTAGGACTTCAATGCCTGGGGCTATGCAGCTTAATGAGTGTGGAGGGAGTAGGGCCAACCTTTCGAGATGCATGGAGTACTACTTCTTGGAGTACCGGGCTAGGTGCATGCCTTGGGGAAGATGAGGTCTAAGCCTTGGGGTGAGACTTGACGCTATGGTATAGATCGATGAGGCTTTATTCTTGGTTCTGAAAGTTGGGAAAAATGACTTAAGATTCGTTGGGATTTCTCTGTGTTGTGTAACTTTCGATGTTGGATGGTACACTAGTTTAGCAAAGGGTGTAGGGAAAACATGAAGTAATTGAAAATATATATTATATATATATAATATATAAATAATATATATATATATAATAATTAGTTAAATTGTTACACTTAACTTCGGGACGAAGTTCCTTAAAGAGAGGAGCATGTAATGCCCGTAATAATAATAATAATAATAATAATAATACAATGAAATAATATTTTTTTTTGGTAAGTCGAATATTTTTCATTACTTAAAAGATAAGTACATAGATATAAAAATGCATGTGGTCTCACCTCGATTGGGTTTATTAACCAATGCTATCACCATACTACAGACAAAAAACAAATACCCAACTGAGAGGTCCACAACGTGATAATCCTTACACACCAAAATATAAAAAGTACCAAAAAAGACATTTTTTACCATGATGAATCATCAAAAGTGATAGAAGCAAGATTGTTTGGCCTCGTTCCTAGAGGTGGAGGTGGGCGATATAAACAATGAACATGTTGCTCAAAATGAGCAAGCCATGTTTCTAGCTTCTTGAGCTTCTCTGCCAACAGATAATGACCATGCCAAACAACCATAATTCTCTCAAGGAAATGGCATTGAAAGTAATGTAGTTGATTGAGCATGGCCAAAATTGTGTCATGTTCTTCCCTCCTAACCTTAACATGAGATTCCATCATGTCCAGAATTCATTGGAGAATCTCCTGTTGAACTGAAGTCTGCTTGTTCCGACCAACAACTACACTCCTGATCGACCCAACGTTTCCTATCCTGCTACTCCAGTCTTGCGAACTCGAATCTCATCCAAAACCTATACCCCTGCTCCTATTGCTTGCCCCACAACCACCTTGTGTCGGGATCCTGCAACTCCTGCTGCCTAAAGAACTAGACAATGCTATTCTCCCACTAGATGCTCCACGAAACCCACGAGCTTTGCCTCACAGATAACTTACACCATGACTACTATTATCAACACCGACACCCACACCATCACCCCGAGCTTCATCTATCTCGCTCATCCCCTCTCTAAGTCAGGACGATTTCGCCTTCTCCAACGGAGGAGCTCGCGAGGTTCATGGAGCTGGATTCATCCTTAAGGCCCAACCAAAACCCAAACATCCATGACAAACCCAATTCATTACTAACGTCCACACAAATGAACCCTAAACCATGTCACCAACAGAAACAGACCCTACCAGCCAGTCTCTCCCCATCGGAGTCCCTACAATTCACACCACAATAAGAAAGAGCAAAATGACCCAGCATCGTAGATCTCCACTACCCAGATCCACCATCAACCTATTGAAAAACTAGGACAACACTACCAAATGTCTCCTCTCCTAGAGAATCTAGAAGAAAACCTTCCAAATGAATACAAGAAATTATGAACACCAAGTCTCCTAGAAACCCGTCTGACGAAAAAGCCACTGGGATTCCCCGCAAGGAATTCTTTGTCTTACAGCCGAAGAAATGAAAAACCAATCAATGTAGATCATGGAGAACAAAAATATGGCCTGCACTAGAGGCTCAACCCAAGCACTACAACCGCTGCTAGAAACGTGGGCACCTCTGTCACAAGTGTCGACCGCCTTAAACTGGAAATCAAAGCACCACCACCCGAAATACCCACAAAAGAATCTAACTAGACCCAAGACACTTGCAACCAACACCAATCGCTTCTCCAACCACCACGCCCTCCAACCAAACAAGGAAAATGAAAGCTTCACCCAGAATGGCAAGGAGAGAGTTGTTACCTTACTATCCCTACAAAAGGAGCGATGACTGAATTTCCTCCACCAATCCCACACGATCTGATGAAATGGAAACTTAGTTAATTTCACATTCGACTAGAGCCTAATACCATCCAAACTGCTGCAAACTCGACGCATCTTAATCATCCCACCACAGATGCCATCAATCCTCGAGATTGTCCAGTCCCCTCTTGCACAGGTGAGGAATGATGTTTAACACGCTGTGAGGCAGTGTCATTAACCAAAACATAATGGGAGGGAAGATTACTTGCCTACCTCCACCCATGCCACATGTCGTGAGTCATTCGTCGCACGACGGTGAATTCCAAATGTCCACCACCCGATTAAGGAAATACAATGAAATGATATTAATATATAAATAAATAAATAAATAAATAAAAAGTAATAATAATAATAATAGTAAATAAATAATAAATAACAAAGAAAAATATAATAACAACAAATAAAACAAATAACAAATAAAAAATTGAAGTTCAAATAAATATATATAAAATAAACTATAAAAATAGGAAGAATAAGTAAAGTTAACAAAAAATAAAAAAGGAATAAAATAAGAAAGAGTTAAATTAAGAAAAATGTTGAGTTAAATAAAAATTAAGAGAAAGAAATAAAACTTGGCATGCTAACACATGGATAGTGTGCATGCAAATCCATTTCCAATCCCCTTCAATTTTTGGAACAATTTGTTCTATTTAATGGTTGAAAAAAGAGAAGAGAAACATTCACTCTTTTCAAGAAGAGTGTTGTGAGACAAAGGATTTCCTAACAGTAGTAGTTTGTTGAGGGTTCGGGGGTTGGCCAAAAGTAGAAAGATAATGTGCAGTTGAGCCTACGGTTTGGTGGAGAGGCATCCCCAATACTTTATTTCCGCGAACAAGGTCTGAGTAGCGTTAGAACTCTAAAATGATTAATAAGGTATATTTTCACTATAGGTAATCTTCTCTACTAATGGCTTTAAAATTTTATGCAAATCAATTAATTTTTGTGTTAATTATTAATAACACTGTTTATGTAATTAGTTTGTATATTTTAATTTTGGGTCGTTACAATGACATAATTAAATTCAATGAGAATATGGAATTTGAGAACTCAATGCTCATATGTAGGTTCTTAAGCAAGCAAATGGGAGCAACATTGCTCGAATATAGGATGGAAGGAAACCTTAGCACCCTTCTTGGTTATATCCTATGAAGGATGGTTTTGGAGAAAGGTTTAGGCTTTTCATTTCTCTAAGGATGAAAAAAAAATTATTTGAAATCGATGGAAGTGGAGTTCACAAACTTTATATCTCAAAAAGTAGCACCCTAACTTTGATGCTCACTTGAACCACCTTGATTTTACCCTATTGTGGGTTCATATGCATGAACTTCTCTTAATCCTCTAGTATGAGGAATTATTTAAGGAAATTCAAAATTCTTTGGGTTTTTTATGGAGCAAATAGTTTCTATAGTGATACAAGATACATGGAGATGGCCACAAAATTAGTAGGCCTTCATATTTCCAAGGGTCTGACAAATTCCATAATCATCTAGAAAGGTCTATTTATCTTCTACAAGACCCTTGATTATGAAGAGATCCCCTTCAAATGTGGAAGATATCATAAATATGGACATCTAGTAAAAGAATGTTCTCGCATACACATGAGGAAAATTTGTGTTTGTAAGTCTCCTCCACCTCCAAAGAACCCAACTTCTACCCATCAAGAGGACAGTCCTTCAAAACACTTTCACGCTATCCACCATGATGACATTTCAACACTAGACATCATAACAAAGGAGAAATCTCAAGAGCATTCACACCATTTCTCAATTCTACTTTAATAGTGAGAATCTATAATAATGTCGGGTAAGAAATTTTCACTTCCACGCTCCCTTCTTGCTTCTTAAAGTAAAATGCTTATTGGGACTAGGGTGGCAGATCAAGGGCATGGTTTTGGGAATAATCAAAGGGAATTGACCTAGCTTATTTAATTTATTGAAACCATGGAACTCCTCCCTTATCTATTTGGATGGTCTAGGAGAGACTTTTTCCATGAAATCCAAGCTTTTAGACCCCCACCCCCCTCCTTTAGAGAAGGTCCCTCCACTTTTTTCTCTCGAAGAC
The DNA here is from genome assembly GCA_000404065.3 of Pinus taeda. NCBI lineage: Eukaryota > Viridiplantae > Streptophyta > Pinopsida > Pinales > Pinaceae > Pinus > Pinus taeda. The sequence goes on from APFE031198281.1 coordinate 18,240, forward strand.
TCCAACTCATCTGAGACTTCTAAATATAATATTAGACCTTGCAATAGAGGAAAATAGTATTTTTAAGGAGGTTTTGAGGGAGGACTAAGTTAATTAGATAAAAAAATTCCTAAGATAGGTTAAAGAAGTATAAAATTATACCTTCCCAAATAAAGGAAATCCACATTGAAGTCAAAAGTGATCACAATAATCTTTGATCGAGGATCTTAGAGAATCTACCCCTAAGTAGGGTGCATAAGATATACTCCTAAGGGAGGAGAAAAATGATTTTTCTAACCCTAAATTGGAGAGGTCTAGCCAATCGTTCCCAAAAATTGGCCTTGACGAGTTTGATGGTAACACATAAACTCTTTGTCATATACCTGCAATAATTGATTGTGGATGGAAAAAGAGTAACACTTGATCTCTTTGGACTTTTAAAATGTTAGGGTTTCGGTTTTTTTAATTCTATAAGGTGGTCTAGGGGTGTATTTATAGGTTGGAAGACCGACTTATTCACACTTTCTAAATAATGGGATTTTTGCTTAGGCTTGGGGGCCTCCTGTTTATCTCTTGAGTTGTGGAATTAACTAGCGTATTTGAACCTCTATGGACACTATTCTAACAAATTGGATTTCTAGGAATAATTATTTAGTATTTCTTAGCTATAAGGAGGAATGGTGGTTCTTGTAGATGACCTAAACTTCTTGCTTGGTGCTTTTGAGATATGGGGGTCAATAACATGATTGAATAGCCTCTCAAACTTTTTCATTAGGAATTTAGAACAAGTTGAGTTACTAGATATTGAGCCAGCAAACATCACCCTAATTTTGACAAACCATAAGATAAAGGAGTCTAGAATCAGAAAATATTTAGATTGATTATTGGTATTAGACGATTTCCTATAGGAGGCTCTGAAAGTTTGTAAGTGGGTTTTAGTTAGCATGGACTCTAATATCTATCTAGTTCCTTTAGAAGTGACCCTTCCTATGGGAAAACCAGCAAGCCCCTTCAAATTAAATCTTGAATGGATCAAACAAGAAGGTTTCCTTCAATAATTAAAAGACCCTTGGACCCCTTTCAAAGCTTACTTAGTGAATTAGTGGCCATTAAATTCCTAAAAAAGTCGAAAAAGGCCAAAAAATATAAAATCCAATGGTCCAAATAGAAAAGGTAAAGGCATGATAAACTTCCTCTAAAAGTGGAAGAAGCCCTATCCCCCAATATCTCTTTAGAATAATTTTATTTTCTATCAGACTCCTAGAAGGATGACATCATCCAACTTGAAAATAAATGATAGAAGATCCTCCTAGAGAATTAATAGTAATTCCATCTAAAGAGTAGGGAAATATGACTTAAGGTCATAGATGATAACACAAAATTCTTCCATCATTTCACCAATTACATGAAAAAAATCATCTCTATTTTGAAAATAGTAAGAGAAGATGGAACATGGGCAAGAGATTCCTTTATATAACCACATAATGGGTTAGATAATTCCAAACTCTACTTAAAGAATACAACAATGGCACCATAAATGCCATCATCCTTCATTTTGGTTACATTCCAGATTCATGGAACCCGAGGATAGTCAAAGCATTAGAGCAGAGGTTGGAATACAAAAGATACTCAATATTTTTCATAGTCTTTAGAAGGATAAGGGTCCTAGTCCATATGGACTCCCTATTGATTCCTTTATTGTCTATTTTAACTTATAGAAAATGACCTCAAGAGGTTAGTGGAGCACCTTGGAACAACTAGCAAGAATCTAGTAGCTAATTTCAATACCAATTTCATAGCCCTCATTCCAAAGACTAAAAACCAACATGATAAAAACTTTCAACCTATCTCTCTTGCAACATTATTTACAAAATCATTCCAAAAATATTTTCTTGAAGACTAAAGTGTATCCTATCCCTTCAAATTTCGTTTGAGTAGTCTGGTTTCCTAGAAGGTAGGTAAATTCACAAGGTTATTGGGGTAGTCTAGGAAGGTTTCAACTTAGTTATAAAAAAAAATGTAAAGGCCATGATAGTTAAAGTGGATATTTTAAGGGCCTTCGACAAATTCATCTGGTTCTATCTTCATCTCACTCTCATTCATTTCGATCTTAACCTTTACTTTGTGGTAAGTGCAATGGGATATATAAACTCAATTTTCTTTGTAGTCTTAATTGACTAAGAAAATCTAAAACTTCTTCAACCCTAAAACAAGAATTATGGAAGGGTGATCTCCATTCCCACTTCTCTTCCTCCTAGTTGCAAAAGGGTTAAGCGAAGTAGTTAGAGAAACCTCAACTAACAACTCCTTCACTTGTATATTGATCAACAATTTTTGTTTTTTTTCTCATCTAATGTTTATCAATGATAATCACATCTTCTATGATGGATATAAAATAATGGTTGAAAAGCTCAAAGAGATATTGGATCTCTTCTATGTAATCACATGCACGATGATAAACTTTTCAAAATCTATGATTACCTACTAGGGTCTTTTAAAGGATGAGAAGAAACATATTAATCACATCTTATACTTTTCTATAATAGATTTTGATATATTTTTTAAATACCTTGGTTTTCATCTAAATGTTAACCTATACCTCAAAGTTGATTGACAATGACTTGTTGCAAAAATTGAGAAAAAAATAAATACTTGGTGCAACAAGTGGCTCTCTTGTGATGGATGCTTAGTTTTGGTTAAATATATCCTCGAGGCCATCCTAGTCTACTAGATGTACCTTGATTGGATCTCTAAGGGAATCCTTGAGCTCATTAGCCAAATCTACAATCATTTCATATGGTCAGGAATTTGGATAAAAAAGGTATGTCATTAATATCCTAGAAAGAAAATTCTACCTGAAATTCCAAGGTGGTTGGGGGCTAAAAATTATGTTTCTATTCTTGAAATCCCTACCATATCAGAGTGTTTGGAGTCTTGTGTAGGAACAAGGACTCTAGGTTTATACCATAAAAGATAAATATTCCAACATATCCATGGAGGATTAGATTTGAACTCCAAAAAAATTGAACTCTTCAATCATTTGGAAAGCCAAAGTTGCAAACTTCCCATTGAATTGGAATTGGTTGGTATGGAGAAATGACAAAGGAAACAAGGTTCATATAGGTATTGAACCCTATATTGGGAGCAATGAGGAACATTGGCTACTGCTCCCCCTCATTCATGACTTAAAATGTAAAGGATTCTATACTATGATCCATATTATTGAGAGCTTCATGGTCAATAATCATCATTAATAGTGGCTTTGTTGGATAGATTTGGAACTCAATGAGGCTTAAGCAAGGCTTGGAAAGATTACACAAAAAGTATCAAAAAATACAACATCATCCTAAATTTTGAAGTGAAAGAATGCATATGGTCATTTAACCCTCCAAGAGGCTATAAGCCTAAGTTTCGTTACAAGGTTTTGGTGTTAGTAGGCATGGCTTAGCCACCAATTTGGTGGTGGAATTCTGTTTGAAATTAAAATTCCAAGTAAAAGAAAAAAATTCATGTGGCTACTCTTCAACAAGTAGGCCCTTACTTGGGACATTCTTTGGAAAATACATTTAAAAGGTCTAGGTATGTCTTGCCTTTATGAATTTGATCTTAAAAAACGCTCTCATCTCATCCTCTCTTTTCATTTCTCAAAATAGGTATAGAAATAAATTAAATATTGACTAGTCTCAATAACCCTTAGCAATGAGCCTCCACAGATGAAGCTTTACGAAATTGTCATTAGAACATGGCAACTAAAGCCTTGAAATCCCTTCCCCTTCTCCTGTCTTGGGGAATTTGACTGACCCAAAATGAAAATCATTTTGAAGAAGAGGACACCTTGCCACTTAAGTGTGTTTCTTAAAGCCTTATAATTTTTAGTGCACACCCTCAATTCTCTTACATCTTTCATTTTGTGCAAGTATCAACAAACCACATAAGTGAAGCCCTTCCTTAGGCATTGTTTACGAAGCCTCTTAATGAAATCCATCAAGGGGGCAGGGGGGGTGTGGGTGTGGGGCGCACTGGAGGTATCATTTTCCTCTTCGAGTTTCACTCTATTTCATTCAAAGCTAAGATCATCCAAGGGATATTAATTTCAATGAATTGTCAACACTCAAGATGGTCCTTATTCTTGCTCTTGCAAAAGAAGTCACATATATACAAATATTGGGTGATTCTCTCCTAGTTATATAGTTGCAAGAATGGATTTTGTCTTGCAAAATAACTTTTTGAAACATTTATTTCGGGACATCAAGAACCTATAATTTTCTTTCTCTCATGTTTAATTTGATCATGGGTATTGGGAACACACTTTTGAAGTGACAAGTTGTCCAAGTAAGTATTGGGGCTACAATAAGGAACTTAGGAAATCATTGAGTCCCATAAATGAGACCTTGCTTCTCACTTACATGAATCTTGGATTTAATTTCCTTTTTGTGGAAGATTGAACTCGCTGAAAGTGATTTGAATACTAGCTTCCTTTTGGACTATTTATGGGAGTTTCTAACTTTTTGTATTATATACCTAGAGTTTATATGACGACTTTATAGATCAACTTAACCTAGAAATTTACTATTAAGCAAGGATGGTAGAATGTTTAATACTTAACATATGACTTATTTTTATCCTTTTTTTTGCCAAGGAGATATGATCATTTTTCTACAAGGCCCATTAGAGGTAAACTAAAACAGCAATCAATATCTATTATTGTAATTATATTATCTTAAATATAAGTATATTTCCATTGCATTTGTAGAAGAATGGTTTGGTATCCATTTTGCGATTTCACGATGCATCAATAATATGGAAAGTGGTGGTTATGTCCTTCCACTTGATATCCAATTTGTTGGTTGGGGAAATTAATAGAGGAAAAAAAGTTCAAATTTTCTTGGACCCTTGGATTTAGCGCAATGATACATATAGGCTCCCACACCATTTGGTTATGGATATCCAATTTGGATTTACTATACTCTAAGATAGGTAGCCTATGGAACCAGAACTTTAGACAAGCCACAATCATGGCTTTCTTCGGTATATATTGGATTGTAAGAGGAGAATACAGAAATATGGGAAAAATATACTCAAAATCAAAGAATTTTCTTCATAAATCAAGAAGATACATTCCTTTATTCTTTAAATCCCATAGGTAACTATGAGCCTAAACAAGGATATAAGGCACTAGTTCTTGAGTGTAGTGATTTTTGTGAACCCTTGTGGTTAAGGCTTCTTTGAAAATTCAAATGCCCATCCAAATAAAAAATCTTTATGTGGTTGTTACTAAACAACAAAGTCTTAGCATGGGACATCCTTCGGAAAAGAAGCTATGAGGGACTGGGTTGATGCTATCTTTTCAAATATGACTCATAAAAAAACTCTCTCACCTTACTGTGACTTATGATTATACTCGAGAAGTCTAGTAGGACATATATCATTTCACTAGTTTGAGCAATGCTTGGAAGGGGAAATCCACCAAAGAATCCCTTAGGAATTGGTGTATGAGCAAAGCCACAAAGAGGTATAAATCTGTCCCTCTAACCTTGGCATGGGTAATTTAGTTGTCTCAAAATTCTTAGCTCTTAGAGGATAAGGATACTATGCCTTTCAAATGTGTTATCTAAAGGCTTGCATCCTCTCTACATTTCACTCAATTTAATAATGTATCTCAAATAATTCCACTAAAAGAGTCATAAACAAGGACTTCCTTGGGATTTTTTGGATAGAGCTACCCAAGGACCCCGACCATAAAGGTGGGGTGGGGGTAATTCTACGTTATCTACCACTCACAACATTTGTTTTAAGGTTGGATTGGGCAAAAATACAAATAACTTCTGTGAACTCATGGCTTTAAAATTGTTCTTAACACTCGCTCAAGAACAAGACATTTCTCAAATTCAAATTTATAGAGACTCTTTGCCTATGATCCAGTGGATGAAAGGAGAATTCAATTTGTACAACTTCACTTTGTAACCTTTGTTGCATGGCATTCTACTATTCAAATCAACCTTATCTTACATCTCTTGCATGCATGTTTACAGGGACAATAACAAGTAGATAGGTTAAGGATGGAGTGGCATTGGAAAAATTTGGGATTCATAAGATCACTAACAACATCCTCGTGCACTCCTTTGAATATGTTCATGCTCCTTGGTTCTAAGTTGCTTTGTTAACTAGTTGTGATATATGACTAGTGTCTCTACATGGAAATACATAATGAACTCCTTCAAGAAGATTGGGTAGACTCTCTTAGTGTATAAATATGACTATATTTTATTGGAATTTTGATGAGAATCATATATGATATTTAGTCAGTATAGATCCTAGTATATGTTTATTTGAAAGAAAATTTCAGAACTACACATGATAACCTTTTGGTTAAAATAATAGGCATTTAAAGGTGGTTTTTGAATGCTCTTTTTGCATCTATCATCATAATTTTGTTTTTATAAATAAAATTACTATTTTTATTTTGGAATACATACATACATATAACATTGGAAAAATGTGAAAAAAGATGGAATACAATTTATAATAACCTAAAAAAGATACCAAAATGAGTTGAATTAGGTAGGGTGTGATATATATTATATATATATATATATATATTATATATATATATATTATATATAAATATATATATGTTATATATATATGCCTGTGTTTTCTTTATCTTTTTAAATTGTATTTCAAACTGTGTGTGTATTTTTTAAATATGTTATCATTAAAAAAATAGAAGGTTTTTTGGTTGTCTTTTTAATTAAAATGATGGTAGTAGGGCATTTTTTTTTGTTTTTAAAATAAATTATGTTGTTTTTTATTTTTATGTTTTAATTTAGAAATTATCTTAATAGATATTTTCTTATTCCAAAAGCATGTTTTTTCCCATTATTTTGTGACTCTTTCTCCAATTTGTTTTGGCTTTCCCCCTTCATTTTTATTTATTTGTTCCATTTTTGGATTTTCCCCCTTTTCTATATTGCCTTGTTTTATTTGTAATGGCGTTGGGCTTTACGTTGTGGTTTCAAAAACACTATAATTTTGATCTTGCAAAAAAGGGGAACTTGCTATCCATAGAATCTCTTTTTGATTTAAGGGCTTATTTTAAGATTTTCGTTGCAAGGGTATTTGTTGTCGAAGGCCATGGATTTCAAAGAAGTTACACGTTTGACCTGAAAAAAAGGGGGTGCGGTTTCTTTTAACCTTGAAAATGTTTATGGAGGGAGGAGTTTTCTATTGGGAGCACCACTTTTTAATTGTGGGGTTGATTCCAGGGTTTTGATTTTAATGTTTTTAGTAGAAAAAATTACAAGTTTGTGGCCATGGTTGTATACGGTGGTAATTTTTATCCCTGCACCCAGTGCACGACCACCCACCACACCCCCCCACCCCCAAAAAAAATAAAAAGGAAAAGAAAAAAAGAAAAAACCAAAACAAAACAAAAGTACCAAATTTTGAGTGGGAGTAAAAATAACGACTAAAAATTGACCTCTAAAAATATTAGGGAAAACTCCAAACCTTAGTATTCTTAATGAAAAAACTCAAGAATCACCTCTCTCGAGGGAAAGAGAGGAAATTACATTGAATACTAGTACATGTGAAAGAGATACTTGTTTTTCCTAGATATCACATCAAGTATTGTTGATCTATTTTCCTGTTAGGAGCAAGAGTCAACCTCTTAGGGAAATATCAAAGAACTTATTAAGGTCCCCTCTTCATTTTTAGAGAGGTGGTATTCCTCTTTTCATGTGTGGAAAATTCTTATTATGATCTTAAATGAATGCAATGGGTGAGTGTTAAACAACAAACCCCAACAAATCTCCCCAAAAAGCTCTCATACAATAGATTTTGTAATTAAATACACAAGAAATGAATATGAAAATAAATATTTTATATATTAACGGGGCTTGACTTCAATAAGTATTTTCCCTTCCTCTTTAAAATAATGTGATCCCAAAATCAACCATGATTTTTAAAGATGAATTAGAAAAAATAAAATGGAAAAGCCTTTAAAGAACTTTAAAGGACTACATATGTTGACAAAATTTTAACCCCCCTTTTTATTATGGTTTTCTCTCTTTATAATCTTCTTTCATCTTTGCAACTAATTCATGGTTAGGTTTTTCCTCTTTGTGTTAATTGATTGAAGACCCATTTTGAAAATATGAAGTTAGGAATTCATCCTCCCAATTGGGTCCCACATGGATAATTCTATTTTTTTTTTTTATTTAAAACAATAATTTTATGGTAGACCCAAAATGGATGACTATAGTTTTAATTTTCTGAAATGACACACACACACACACACAATTTTAGCCATGGAAACCACTCCCAATGTGTTCATTCTTTTATATTTCTAATGATCTATCATTTGTGCAATTCAGACATCGAGAACTCAAGTTATGGCCTCCAGAAAATAATGACTTAGCAACTATTGATCTGCTCCATGTGAATCTTGGTCTTTGAATTATAAATCCACCTTGTCTTCCCCACATGCAATGTCATAGGGAATTTATAATGATTTATAAAATGGGCTCCTCACATTATTTTTGTATGAAGTAGAAAGAGCCACAAAACCTTGCATAGGTTATGCGTAACGTAGTTTTTGGATACCATCGCATTTCCCAATCATCATGCTAAGTCATGGCCTTGTCATATGTGTCCATTCTTCAAAGTGTCACCTTGGATCTGTCTAGTTCGCTACCATGTGTCATAGGGAGATATACCAAGGGAATTTAGGATAAAAATGATATGAGAAATAATAATAATGTGGAGGTGAGATGCATGAATTTGGAAATATTCTAAGCGTGAGAAGTAAAAATAAATAAAAGGTAAAATCGATTAAGTAATAAAGCAAGGACTTATAAAAGCCAACTAAGTGTTGACATTGTGCATAGTAGTTATGAAGGTGTTTGATGTGGGGAGATAGAAATAGTGGGAAAATATTTCCTGGTGTGGAAATATTTCTAAGTATGGGAAAATAAATAATACAAAAAATAAAATAGCTTTTTTCCCCATAAATATGGAGAAAACAAATGTATAAATATGAAAAATGAGTTGGAAATGAAAATGGTAAAAGTAAAATGAGAGGAAAATGGAAAGTGGAAAGGCTAAGTTTGAAATCAAGGAAATATGGAAAATTCTAGAATAATATAGGGTAGACAAAAAAAATGGAAAATTGATAATGATTGATGATAAATAGAGGTAGAATGATAAATGGTAAATGTAAAAGGTAACGACAAAAGGATAAAAATAGGGCTATCAATTTTCCATTATTTTGGAAAATAACCCTATTTCTCATTGTGCATGCCTCATGAAGAATGTCACTTGGCCACATAGGTCACTGATCACTTAAATAAGTGCACCACATAAGAATCAAGTCTAGGCATAACAATTCATGAGTAAGCTCTCTTTGGTAAACACACTAATCACATTATAGCCAATGGTAGTCAACACAACCTTCACCCTATGTCACCTGAAGCATCTTGAAGCATAGTGTAATCACTTTTGGCATAATTTCAAAAGCTAAAACTTTGAACAACTTGGTTTCTCTTTATTCATGTCAAATTCAATTTGGTTTACACGCACAAGGGATCTGTAAATGAGGGACTTATAACCCATTGACTTTACCAACATAGATCCTCCAATAAATTTACTTATATTATTTGTTCTCAGTCTTTATAATGGGTATAAGACTTAGTTTTTTGATTAAAAGTTTGTGTGCAACACTAGATTTGTATTTCACATGGCTAATAGACATTTGTGCTTAGTGAAGAGTTTGCCTTCTGAAGGTTACTAGGAATATTTTGACACTGTGTTCTCAAATTTGCTACGCACAAGACAACTAGTTAATAATGGTAAGAATACATGAGATATTAACAACAAACTTCTCTTCTTTCTCCTCTTGTTGAGGTGTGGAATAATGGTTCTTCTTGTTGGGCTTGCAATGCCAAGGAAAATTCTCCATAGGTATATTTTACTCTAGGGACTCTTGATTGCAAACTACTTGAGTCTAAAATATAACCCAACCACAAAAAGCATACTAATTAATGCCTCCAACAATTTACTAATACACTTTTCATTTTTCTCAAACCATCATTCAATAGTAAGAACCATGGAATCATAATCTAACGTTCAACCATGATCATTTCTTGCAACAATGATACCTAGTTTGTTCAACAAAACATGCTTAACAAGGTTATCATTAGTAGTAGTGAGTGAGAAATTTGAGTTGATTCTTGATTCTAAATCTCTCTTTCTACGTAGATCACCTACATCTTATTTTATAAAAATGACCCTAGGTTCATTTGTTGATAATAATTCAAACACCATAGCATGGAAATGCATCTTTACCCCTTAATCTAGTATTTGATACCACTTTTTCGAGCATATTGCACAAGGTTTATGGACTAGATATCATAAAAATGATGTTGATATGAATATAAACCAAGATGGCTTGTTTGAATAACCCTAAAATGTTCAAGGAAGCACACAAAATGTAGATGTTATAGCATTAAAATAAGTTTGTCTTAACAATAGAAATGTATATTAGTTCCACCAAAATATTTTAAGATAATGAAAGGATATGATTGAGCTCGATTAATGTTGGGCTAATAGCTAATTTCCAATGCCAAGTAGAGATCACTTTTCTTACTCACAATAAGACCAGGTAGACATTATATGTTCCTTCGGATTGATGTTCATTGAGATTTGCATCTTTTATGAATCCCTTTATATATGTTATCCTCAAATCAATTAAATCCATGATATGTGGAACTTTATTTATCATCTATTAAAAATCTTATCAATATATCATATTTTTCTATACTTTCCCACTTGTTTTCGTAGAGGGAGTTCATTCAACCAGGTTATAGAAAAATTGGCTAGTTGAAGGTTAACGTGCCCAAGAGATATATGTATGACCCATATAGCTTACACAATTGTCTTGGTGAGAAAAAACAATTTTAGGAGGATTGAATTCAACCAAAAAAGAAAATAGTCATGCCAAGGAAGCATGTAGTTGATTAGGAATACATAACACACCTAGAGATATGTGAATTTGTCTAGTCAAGTGGGAAAAAAACCAAGCGAGTAGGAAAATTTCCCAGAGAAGAGAATTTTGACTCAAAGAATAATTAATTAGCTTCAAGGAAAGATAAAATTGCCCAACAACAAGAATACACTAATTAAAAAACTCCCTAGGTAAATGAAATAATAAAATATTGTGTGTCATTGATCTATATGTAGAGTGAAATGAATGATGGATATCTAAGAGTGGTTAGTTTTCACCATTCATCATGGAAAATAGTTTTATGAATAAAACTAACAAAAATACAAGTCACCATTATCAATTATCAGCATTAACACACTCATATTACTATCACATTGAATAAGATAAGAGAACATTTCACACATAGAATTTAACACACAAACACACATCAATTGCAAAATCAAATAATGACATAATGGAAACAATGATTACCTTAGAAATCGAAATGGGTAAAATGGCTTCAAATGGTGGTCCAATTCTTCATTTTTGAAATACCTTGTTACATTTCTTCATGGCTCTTTATGTCTCCTTCTCTCTAGGATGAAAGACCCTTTGAGAGTGAAAGTGAAGCAGGAAATAGGGAGAGTTGGGGAGGGGGTGAGGGGTAAGACGAAGGCCAATATCCATGACCCTTCATTTCCCATTTCACAACCTTCTCTCCTATTTTATTATTTTATTATCTCATTCAAATTTTACAATTGCTTTGTTTTACAATTTTTGCTAACCTTCATTAAGTTGTCAAGTTAATATTGTAGCTATTGAGTCTTATAACCATTCATTGTTTCACATCCATTTTAGATCAACAAAGTCATCATTTATGGACATGGGTTTGAATGAAATAACTCACATATGTGACTTCTAAGAATAACGAGGTACTTAATGAAAATGTCAAAGTTCTTTGATTTTATCTCGATCCAAATAGTTTACTCTCAAAACTTTGTAGTGTACTCCTATAAACTTTCTCCTTGATGTTGTTGGAAATAGTGCCATGTAATACCTTGGTCCTCTTCATACACCTTTGAATACCTCCCACATAGTTACTTTTGGGTCTTCCCCCATCTTAAGGGACTTGTTATGGCTTTCCCACCAAGTCTATGGATGACATTCTATCTTAAATGTACAAAGAGCTATTTTCCCCCCTCTTAGTGAGTTTTTCACTCCTCTCATGTTAGGTGTAGAATTTCAAGAATATTGTAGAGGGTTCAAAACCCTAACATTAATTGGAAGTTTAGGAATGGAAAAACACTAACCTTAACCCTAGATAACTATTAGGCCATGCTAAATACTAGGCCACTAGGAAAGGGATGGTTTTCATTCTTATTGTATTTATTATCATTCCATAGTTGAGAAAAACATAACATACTAGAATATTGATGTAAACCAAAGGTAGTAGAATATCCCATAACATGGCATATTGGCCATAATGTCGATGATAACTCCATAGCAAGTGCCTCTTTCTTTGTATTTTCATTTCATATCTGAGAAGAAAAGGGTAGAGCATAGGCCTCACCAAAATGCTAGGTTTTTCTCATATTGAGATTGCCCGAGGTATGTATTGTACTCATTATGTGTATGGTGTGTTATTTACTTAGCTTCTTTAATTTAATTTTCAATTTATTTTGATATTTCATGCATTAATATAGTAGCATTAAATGCCAACATTGCATAATAATGATTTATGAATACTATAACATTCATTGAAATTAGATAGTCCAGTGGAATATCCATAGCCGTTTACATATCATATTTGTATCAAGGCATCTTTCTTTGGGGGTTTTATGGGAAGTTCTACGATCTAAGAAGTGGTATAAGAAAGAAGTGTTAAATCCCTAACCATGGTAAATGAGTATAGTGATAATAATACATTAAATAGTTAGATGAGAGGTTTTCAAATATGGAAGGAAAAGTAGCTAGCATCTCTCATAACATGGACATCCTCATGGTAGCTCTAGAGAACAAATTTGGAACTTTTAGGGAATTTTCTAGTTCTAACACAAAAGTTGGACTAGACGGGAAATTTGGGGATAATAAAGATATAAGAAATGAGTTTGAGAAAGAGAGACCAAGAAATGAGCTAGAGAAAAAAAGGTCAAGTTCTATTGCCATCACTTCTTCCCAATCTCTAATTAAAGTAGAAGCAAAAGTGGGCATTAAACCCTACCAAGGTGTGCTTGATGTTGTTAACTTTGAATAAATGGCTACAACAATTAGAGTTTATTTCAAATTTCATATGTAGGAGAAGAGAAAAATATTTAATTTGCTTGACTAAGGTTGGAAGGCCACATTGATGCTTGGTTGAAAATTCAAACAAAGATACTTAGGCTAGAGGGTAATCCCTACGTAACTAAATGGGAGGTATTTAACACCTTCATTAACTATGTATTGTACTCTATTGGGTATGAAGATGACCAATATATTAGTTGGAATTATTTTTTAAAGAAGTAAAGCTAGAGTGTGAAAGTGTACACCATTGAGTTCAAAACAATGACCATTATGTTGGGTATATCTCACAAGAACTTGGAGTTACTTCTTTAAAACTAGGAAAATTGATGAGGTTCATGTGCAACTACAATATCCAAATAATATGGGTAATAATAAAGGAAAAATAAGTGGTTCCAAGTAGAAATATGACCAAGATGCTTCTCACGAGGGATATAAAAATTGGAAAGGAAAGGGAAGGAAGACGATAGACACTACAAATCAATGAAAGGATCCAAACAACCATTGTAATAATAATGGTCACATTGAAGATACATGTTGGCATATGCATTCAAAATTGAATCCAAATAACATACTAGTCATGGATTCAAGCAACTAGGTAGAGAGTAGCTTAGATTTAAATGAAAATATTGTTTGCACTACAATCTAGAAGGAAGTGAACCTAAGTAGATTCCATACTAAGGAAGAGAAGGAGATGCCTAAAATCTTCCATATTAAGGTCTAGGTTAAGAAGATAAAGGTCGATGATCTATTTAATTTTGTTCAAGGGCCAACCTCATAGAAGAATTTTTGGTCAACAAGCTTCAATTATAAGTTTGTGACCATTGTCACCCATATCCATTGGGATGGGTATATAAGGATGCATAGCTCAAGGTCACTGAGAAATGTAAAATCAAATTTTGAATGAGTGCAAACTATATTGATGAAGTGGATGTATCCATAGTACTACATGATGTGTGGTGTAGTTTTTGAAATCCCCTACATGTAAATGAAAAATGAAATCTTCATGAGGAAAGCAACCCAATACTTCTTGACCAAAGATGGAAAGTCATCCATCATAATTGCACATAAATGTAAATCCAATATCTCTATAATAAACATTAAATAAGCGAAGAAATTGATTAATTCAAGTTAGAAGTTTATGTTACTCTTTTAAAGAGATAATTAGCTAGGAGATAAATAAGTAAAAGTAAAGGAATCTTTGGATAAATGCACTAAAAATTAGAAACATTAGTTGGAGGAGATTTTGTAGCCATCTAGGGAAGTGTTCTAATGGCCTAAAATGTTACCACCCAAGAGGGAAGTGGAGCACAAGATATAGCCATGACCTAAATCCCTATTGGAAAACTTAGATTGTACAAACATCTCATCCTAGAAGTAATGAAGTGAAGAAACAATTGCAATAGGTATTGGAGCAGGGAGTATTTAACCAAGAAATTCACCTTATGGGTCACCTATCATCATAGGACCTAATAAGGCTATGACTTAGAGAATAAATATAAAGTATAAATATTTTCATATGCTTACCCTCAAGAATCAATGCCCTCTATATATGATTGATGACTAGTGATATCCACTATAACATATCAAGTACTTCACCAAGTTGAATCTCAAATTGGGATACGACTAGATATAAGTTAAATAAGAAGACACCTAGAAGATTGCCTTCAAGACAAGGAAAGGTTTATATGACGGGTTGGTAATGCCTTTTGGTTTATATTACATGCATTAGCTACATTTATACATTTAACGAATGATGTATTGTGCCCATACCTAGATTAATTTGTAATAATGTACCTAGATGATATATTGATTTATAGCTCTACTTGGTAAGAGAATATCTCACATCTCATGCAAGTGTTATAAATTCTAAAAAAAGATCAATTCTTGGAAAACATTAAGAAATATGAATTTGCTTAGCAATTGTTTGTGTATTTGGGGTATTTTATTGGTAGAGAAGAACTCAAGATAGATCTCGTGAATATGGAGGCCATTGTAAAATGATCAACATGTACTAATGTTACTAAAGTTAAGAGCTTTGTTGGGGTGACACACTACTTATGAAAGTTTATAACAACTTTTTTAGTTGTGGTGTCACCACTTCATGCCATAATAATTATCGTCAAGGGTTTTGAGTGGGGAATGTTATGAACCATGCACCTTAGCAATTATAAGAATCCAATTATCACAATCCACTTCAAGGGGAAACCTCGTTTTACAATGAATACAATATATAAGACAATATTTAATCATCTTAAGACTAGGTCACCATAGTATATATATAGAATACAAAGGGTACAATGAAAGGTTATGGCCTACATTACAATATAACAATAGAAATATAATAAAACAATATCTAGGGCTTAATAAGGGGTTTTAGGGTTAATATGGGACTTGTTTAGGGATTAGCTTTCCCCTCCCCTTCACAAAAGTGTTTTCCTTTACACTTCACTAACTACGGGTGTTTATGCATGAACAACTTGTCTTCCCATGCCACCTCTTCCACTAGTAGGTTCTTCCATTGGATGAGGTGTAATTGCTTGATTTCTTAGCTGCTTAATCCTTGTTTCAAAGATTGTTTCTAATTTTAGTATGATATTCCCTTATTCATTAATCTCTAGTAAAATAGTTTGGATTTGGATCAGGTCACCAATTACCTTCTTTATGCATGAAACATGGAAGACTAGATGTGCATGTGAACATGGAGGCAATCCCCATTTGTAATACATACTTACAATCCTCTACAACACCTTATAGGGGCCATAATACCTTGGTTCTAATTTATTGTATTTATTTTGTTGCTTGAGAGACATCTATTTATATGGTTGTAGTCTCATGAATACCCAACCCCCCACTTTAAATCCTGTTTCACTACAATGTTGATTTGTTTGTTGTTTCATCTTATTTTGTGTTACAACCGACTTGTCCTTCAATAGTTTGAGAACCTCTAGTTGGTTCTGTATGTGTGATGAGCCCCAAAAATGTACAATTATTTGGGCTCATTCAACTTCCTAATTTGGCTTAGTCCACCATTCTCATTTGTTTATTGCATGTTTTGGATTATTTTTATGTTAATAGAGTGAATTTGGTTAGTCATTATGCCAACAAGTCTAATGGGTGCTTTGTGTAGCCTTGTTGGTCAACTTGGAGACAAAATTGAAGGTCTTAATGAGCACTTGGCAGCCAAATTCGTGGGAGAACAAGCTAGAGGATTTGTAGGAAGTTGTCCCCCTCATTTATGGGTCCTTACCTCGGATTCTCCACCATCAGCTCGGAGTTCAAAGGCCACCGAATCAATGAGCACAAGGGCAGCCAAGCAAGTCAAGTTGGACTGCTGTTAACTACAAGTCAAGGGCAGCCAAGAAAGTCAAGTTGGACTGCTGTTAACTACAAGTCTTGGGCAGCCGAGTCCCTAACTTTTAGGAGGACTGTTGGGTCCTCGAATTTGTATAAATAAGAGAGCTTATGGCCTCATTTTGGGTTAGCTAGTAGGCAGCTAGTAGGCAGTCATTTTTAGCTAGCTGGTAGTTAGTCATTTTTGGTTAGCTAGTTATTTTGTTTTAGCCATTAGTTAGCTAGTTTGTAATTCGATTTGTAGGCCATGGATTAGTTTTGCTTTCAGCTCTTTCTCAAGCTCTCCTTGTGGATAGTTTGATGTAATTTTTCATTCTTGGTTAATAAAGATGGATCCAGCTTTGCACCAGCTCTAAATCTCTCTTGGGAGGCTGTAGTTCTTGGGGTTGGGCCCATCTCAAGCGCCCAGTACCTCCCTTGTTTATATTTATGTGTCTTTGCTGCATTCCCATAATAAAATCTGCTATTTGAATTCATGGCATAAGTAATTTAGGTTGATGCATTCTTGGTTTGGTGACAGTCATAATCTTTGGTTTCATTTACACTCCTCCTTCTCGTTCCATTACCATCTCTTCCATCTTGATCACGCATGCAAGCATATCTCTTCCTACCATTCCATCACTCCTCCATCACTTCAACCCTTCACAGCCAAGCATCCTGTAGAATTGCACAGAACATCCTGTAGAAGACCTACAGGACTATCCTGTAGTAACCTCTGAGTATCCTGTAGGATCCCCTGCAGACATCCTGTAGGAGGCCATTC
>APFE031198281.1:35616-47719 GCA_000404065.3 Pinus taeda
TCTGAATGTGAGGAACCTCTGTGGATGGATGCTCAGGATCCCTAGGGACCTCTCCTAGCCTCCCCAACCTGTCCCACGTTTTCCTTCCTTCTCCATCCCATCTGCACAACCAAACCCTGATAAGCACAAAATCACAATCATTCCACCCACTTAATGAAAAAGTAAAAAAACATGTCTTTTATGATGCAAGTAGTTTAGATCCATGCATTTTCACTTATTAGAGGTAGTAGCAGCATTGTTAGAAGTTTCATTCACATTCTTTGCATTATAGAAGTTAGACTAGTCAAATTAGGGTTTCCTAGGCTTACATGCTTTGATTTGCTTTCAGTTCATTTTCGTCAAGTAGATTAGTCTCCTTTGAGCTAGCTTTCATCCATCATTGATAAAGCTTCTTCGGTGAGCCTATAGAAGTTGGCTTGAGCCCTAGCGGACTTGTGCCAGCTGACCAAGTGACAGCTGCGACAAGAGCTAGTACTTGTGCATATAGCACCGCCGCTTCCAAGTTTGTACGAACTACCGGGTTGATAAAATTAAGAGACAGGAAGCCCCAGGAGTTGTAGCATTATTGCTACAATACTGGGGCTCACCAATGTGGCCCTCCACTACTTGAGCCTTTAAAAACCCTTTCAAAGGTGATGTGATGAATGGAGGATGATATACATAAAGTGCCATAAATGGGGACATTTTAAATCAAGTATGGAAGGATGTGTTGTACCACCATTCTGGCAAGAGAAACCATTTGACCCATTGTGTTTGTTGATCACATGAAAAAAACATAGATACCTTGCTACGCATTTATGCACAATCTCAGTTTCCCTATCAGATTGAGGATGAAAAGATGCATCACAAGTTAACTGAGTACCCAAACAAGAAAATATTTCACTCCAAAAATTTCTTGTGAAAATTGTATCTCTGTCACTTACAATAATCTTTGAGATTCCATGTATATTTTGAGTTGTTTTTATGAATTATTCTACCATTGTACTTGGTTTAAAAGGATGAGAAAGAGAGTAAAAATGGGCATACTTTGTCAATTAATCTAAGACTACCATAATGGCATTCTTTTCTTTATATTTGGGTAAACCTATAATAAAATCCATCAAAACTTCTTCCGAGTGTTAGCTTGGTATGGAAAATGGTTGTAGATGCCCTAGGGTCTCGACTGTCTCTCCCTTATTATGACGGTATAACACACATTTAACCACAAACTTTTTCACATCTACTTTAAGACTTTCACAAAATAAATCTTTCTTGATACTATGGTATGATTTCATGAACCTTGAATATCCTCCTAAGGAAAAGTTTATAATTCCAAAAGGACTTATTATTCAAGTTGAGATTTCTCACATAAGTATAAGAAATCTTGATACTGCAACAAATCATTCTTCGAATAACAAATTATGCTAGTTGTAAGTTACATACCTTTCAAAACCATAATTTGTAGACTATCTGGATTCCTAACCTTTGTCCCAATATAAATTTGAAATTTGAGGCCTTATAAATATGAAATTTTAGTCTATATTACTCTAATATGTCTTCTCTATACTTCCATAGATATACAAAAAATTGATGTGCCAAGTGAAATATATGGTAATCTTCCCAAAACTTATTGATTTTTGGTCTTTTCCCAAGAATGAACTTGTATGCATGCCGTATGTCCAATTTTTCCAATATGATTATGAAAATTTTGTTTGAGGTACTTTAGTATGAATACTTTGTTGTACTAGTATGCTCATTAAAATATATCAAGGTATATACTATCCGCTACCCTACTAGATCTTCTGAGAGCATCTCCATGGATTTCATGGGTGGTTTGTTAAGAACAACAAAGGGATATGAATACTTGTTTGTGGTACTTCATAATATTAGCAAGATGTGCATTCTCATGCCTTGTTAAAAGATCCTCAAGGTGTAAGAATATAAAATATGTATCTAAGTGCATTTTGGGATGCCAAGGAGCATTCATCTCATATGGATATATTAGATTTCTTAGTTCTTTTTTGGCTACACTTTGCGAGAAGATAGAGTCCACCAAGTTGAAGAGGTCTACAACTTTCCATCCATAGAAGAATGTTCAGGCAGAATTAGTGAACAAGACATTAGTTCATCTTTTGAGGCATTATAATCAAAAGAATCCAAGGGCTTGGGATGAAAATGTGATTTATATTTATCACTCTTATAATAGAGTAGTCCACACTTCTTATAGTAAGTCCCCTTTTGAAACTCACTTTGGGTATTTTACACCTTCTCCCATGGATGTTGTATATGGATAACAAGAAGGAGTGAGGGATGACACCAAAGGAGAAGTAGCAAAGGATGAAAAATTTGTTGATAAGCTTAGGAAGATCCATTTACAAGTACAAGAGACATGTGGAAGTCATAGGAAGAATACAAGGCCTAGCATGATCCACACAATATTGAGAAGACACTCAAGGTGGCAAACAATTTGTTTACATCTAATAAAGAAATACCATAAGGTTTTGATAAGAAGATCAAGGCTTTATGGTATGGTCATTTTGAATAATTGGAGAAGGTGGGTGATGATGATTACTAACTTATTTGATCCCTATATATGTGCATTTACTCAATAGTGAATGTGGAAAATTTGAAACTCTATGAGCCTTCCACGAAATTATAGGAAAGCAATGAGCAAGTCTTGCTTACCATAGAGGTCTCAACACCAAAATCTCAAGCAAAGTTAGTAGAAAATATAATTTTGTAGAAGAAATCTAGAACAACTAGATGGTTGTAGCATGAACTTTGGTAGGTCAGGTTGAAAGGAAAACTTCCAAGCAAGGTAAAGTGGTACTCCAAGGAGAAGGTAGAGGAAAATTTTCCCCCCTCCTTTAGTAAAATATTTTGGGGACCAAAAGTCTCCATAAATGGGGAGGTATGTTCCATATAATTTTTCATCTAATTTAATACATTATGGGTGGAAAATTTGGAGTTATTGGGTTATATGGCCCATTTGAATCCCACTTTGGTGATTTGGATTCTAGAAACTTATGGAGATTATCTAAGGATTCAACAACAATTTTTTGGTGTAAAAGTTTGCAAATTAAATTTCGAGCCTCTAAATGTTATTCTACACACTGAGAGCTTTCCAATGATGCAAAAATCACCTCAATTAGAGTTCATATCCATAACTTACACATCCCGCAAGTTGATCTACCCTATTGACCACCATAATACTAGGTGAATGCCATGCCAACTCAATACACAAGCATGGAATCTATCCAAGTGTGAAATTTCAAGAAGATTCTAAAAGGTCCAAAATCCTAACATTAATTATGAGTTGCTGCATACCAAAACCTTAACCCTAACCCTAGATGGTTATTAGGCTATGTTAAATACTGGACCATTATAATATGATGGGGTTTTATTCTTATTGTATTAATTATTGTCACATAGTTGAGCAAAACATCTGGGAGTGACATATTGAAGCATAATAGATGAAATAAATCTTATAACAACCATACTAGCCATAATGTCTATGGTTCATAGTGAATGCCCCTTTCTTTACATTTGCATTTCATAATTAGGAAGAAGAGAGTAGAACATAAGCCTCATGTTTTACATTTTTTTTCTAGTATTAGGTTTTCCCAAATTACATCTTATGTTCATTATGTAAATAACGTGTTATTATCTTTGTTTCATTCATTTTAGTTTCAGTTTATTCCAATATTTAATGTGTTAAGTTAGTAATATTAAATTTGAATCTAAAATAAAACACTACAAAATAAAATAAAAATTCAAAAATATTATAAAATCTATTATAATACACTAGTTCAATTGAACTAAAATAATGCTTAATAATTTAACTATATCATTAATCAGTAACTTATCTATTGCTCCTTGTATTTCTAGATAGTATACCATATATTTATTCCATTAACCATTAACTTATGTGTGTTAAGTAACAAAACTCCCATAGGAGAAGCGCTCATGCGCAGGTCCATATTCGGGTTGAGCTGGTGTGTTCTCTGTAAATAATCAACTGAAATAAATTAGCACTTGTTCTTGTTTTGCCCATTCGCCACTAAATTTTGGCAAGCTATAACACAACAACTCTCAATGAGAAATGCATGGCAGGGCTCTACAATTCTACAAGCTTGGAACAAATGGATTACAGTGCACCAGAGACAAAAAGCTCAATATTTACCCCTAATTATTTGATGGACCTTATGGCTCGCTCGAAACTGCCTTATATTTTAGAATGAGTCCGTTCGCTGGCATATGCTCATCGCTAACGCAACGGCAACCTTCCATGACATCGCTGATGAGGATCCCTCACACTCCCGTAAAATCTTGGGACCTGGCAGCATGGAAAAAATCTTGGCCATGGGCTTTCTTCAACAGGGTTGCTCAACCTCAAGGCAGCGAGGGGGGGGTTCTGTTTATATCTCTCGGATCAGCATTACTACAAAGTCAAATTAGGACTTGGGGAAGGAACAAATAACTATGTTGAGCTTATCACCCTCAGACATTTGCTTCACTTTGCAATTGCACATAACTGCACTTCCTTACAGATATTTGGAGACTCACAAATAATCATCAATTGGTTCAATTCAATAAATCACTGTCATGCTATATCTCTTCAAAACATTTTGAATGAAGTATGCAATCTCAAAGCAGGTTTTAATATGGTCTCTTGTCAACATATATACAGGGAACACAATGAAGATGCTGACAAGCTTTCCAAGGAGGGCTTGCTACTTCCCCAAGGCTTGTGGGCAATCGTTGAACAGCAGGACTCAGAGATCTATCAATATCATCATAGGCCATACATAGACCAGGCTTACTATAGGGTGGAAAGACCCTAAGTTCTATCATCTTTTTTGTGTTTTTATGTTGAGTAAATGCATAGCCACAACAATATGTATATATTTATATTTTCTGCTGAAAAAAGAGACAAAGTTTAACCTTTTTTACTAGAAATGGCAAGGCCATATTTTTATTGTAGCAAATTATTGTACAAAAATCTATATAATTTTCAGATACAGCGTATGCCAACAGGGATCTACTACATGTAATTTTTCCCATAATGAAAGATTACGATTTTTCCTTTGGAAAAAAACTGTTAATTAATTTATAACATTACTCCTTTCACCTAAATCATTTTTTTATTGTACATTTAATTTATATCTTTTATATTATTATAAATTATCGTTATAGATATAATTTTTTTCTCTATTCGAGAGGTTTTTTTTTCTTCTTCTATATTTCTTTTTCACTATTTTTAATTACTTTAGCTATTCATAATATTAATCGTGTATATATCTATGTGGCTTGAGAATAATATCTTAACGGAGAATTTAATTAGTCCTAATTACCATTTAAGCTATATCCAATTCACTATTAACAAGGCATACTAGATCCACTATTATATTTAGATTAGTTATTATTTTTAATTTGATCATTCCTACTCACTTGAATTTTGTTAGTTGCCTTGATTAGACCCTATCTTTCTTAAAATAGATAAATAAATATTATAGTATTATTTTGTATAATAACCATCTTGTTGGTAACCCTATTTATTATTAACCTCAATATTCAATCCAAAGGCTTACTCTTTTTTGGAAATTTTTTCTAAAAATCTTTAGTGGTTTCCTATACGTTAATAGTCCTATTTTCGTGAATTATGATGGCTAGGCATGGCCTCTGCTTGACCCAGGGGAAATAATACATTTTCAAGAGCTTAACTGTCGTATGTTAGATTTATTTAATGAAAATGGATCATTGTTAGATTTATACACACAATACCTACTTAAGCATAGGAAATAATTAAACCTTTACATTTTCAAGAGCTTAACTCCGGCATATTAGATTTATTTAATGAAAATTGATCAGGGTTAGAATTATACACAAAACCTAGGTCGTTAATGTTTGAGATAAAAAAATATCTATGTATTTAATTTGAAACTAGAGTTTTATAATTAGATTAAAGGAGGAAACCTGCGTTGGGTAAGAGCTTAATACCTTGAAGGGTTTTATAGTTTGGTTCATTAGTGTAATATTTAGGATCTTATTTAAACTAGCCTTTCTCAATTTCAAATTCAATATCCCATTGCTATAATAAGTCTTATAATAATTATAATAAATATGCAAATCAATTTTTTTTATTAACATTTTAAAAATCTAATATCCTAGTGTTAGAATAAAACCTATAATGATTATGCAAAACAATTTTTTTTATAATGATAAATGATTACAGAAATAATATAAAAAAGTTAATTTATTTTTATTTATACAACCAGAAAAATTATTAGTATTTTAATAGATTGATATATAGTTTATTTTACGAAAAATGTTTATATTAATTTTATATTCTTTTTAATTGAAATGTGAATTCATCTAAATATTTTTATTATCATTTTTTTATGAAACTAATTTAGATCTATTTTAATTCTATATTTATTTAGTGCCAAGAGGGATCAAATCTTTCGAGGTGTAAATTTTTCGACAAGTTTTGCACTCAAAAAAGGATGTTTGCACCTCAAGAGATTTGATCCCTCTTGGTGCTTGATAGATCTGAGGTTAATATGGATCTAGGATGGGTTTTATATACACACATAACATATCTAGGTTAGATCCATCTCTGCCCTCTTTCTGTCTCCCTTCCCACTCTACTCTCTTCCTCACTCTCTCTCCATCCCTTCCTACTCTACTCTCTTCCTCACTCTCTCTCCATCCCTTCCTACTCTACTCTCTCCCTCACTCTCTCTCCATCTCTCGCTTGTTACCCTCTCCCTCTCTTCACCTTTCTCCCTTTATGTATTTCTTCTTCCCTCCCTCTCTCCCCCCCTCCAACTCCATCTCTCTCCCTCCATCTCTCCTTCTCTCTCTCAAGTCCTCTTTCTTTTCCTTCCTCTCTCTCCCTTTTTCTTCCACCTCCCTCATCTCTTCTCCCCATCTCTCTCTCTCTCTCTCTCTCTGCCCTCCAACACTGTCACTATTTCCCTCCCAATCTCCTTCTCTCCCCCCTCCATATTTGTGTCACCCTCTCTCTCTCTTCCCTCCTCTCCTCTCTCACCCTCTCTCTCTCCACCCCTATCCCTCTATATCTTTTTTCTTCCCTCTCTTCCCCCCTCTCCAACTCCATCCTTCTCTCCCTCCCTCTCTCTTTCTCTCTCTCAAGTCCTCTCTCTCCCTTTCTCTCCCAAATCCCTCTATCTCCCCCCCATCTCTCTCTCTCTCTACCCTCCAACTTTGTCACTATCTCCCTCCTTCTATGCTTCTCTCTTCCCCCTCTCTCCCCCCTCCATCTCTATGTCTCCCTCTCTCTCTCCTCTTATTCTCTTTGTCTTGTTTCCTCTCCTCTCACCCTCTCTCTCTCTCCATCACTCCCTTGCCACTCCCTCTCTCTCTACCTCTATCTCTTTGCGTCTTTGTTCTTCCCTCCCTCTCTCTCACCCTCCAGCTCCATCTCTCTCTCCCTCCCTCTCTTCTTCTCTCTCCTCCCCATCACTCTCTCTCTCTCTCCCTCCCTCTCTTCTTCTCTCTCCTCCCCATCACACACTCTTTCTCTCTCCATATGATCGAGAACTGTCACTCTATGTAGTCAATGATATATGTAATGTTTAATATATTTAACATTTTAATTTTTTATTGTGAAATGAGTTATGGTTTTTGGGCATGTGGTGTTGATAAGCCATGATATCGGCCCATGGTATTGTAATAAAACTATTTAATAACATCCATGGTAAAATGGGGATGGATATCCATGGTTAAGAAACTTGTTATATTGTAAGTATGAAATTTTTATGAGCTTATTAATTAAATTTAAATATTATTATGGAATCATTATTAGTCTCTACCAAGGCAAGGCTCTAACAATTGATTTGTCTATTGATCGATATTAGTTTAACATTGACCAATGCAAAGTATAATGCCTAAATTTGATAAATAAATATTTATTTTTCAATATTATTAAAAAAAAATAATTTTCAAACAATTGATGGGACCGTAACTTGAAGGTCTTATTGCTACATTTGCACAATATAATGCCCCGTGGATAATTGCCTTACATATTTTATGCCATAATTTATGGTTATGGTTGCAATATTCATGCATGATTTTTATATATTTGTGTAGTGATTTTTTATTCTTAAGCTTTGCAAGAAATCCATTCAAAAATGACAAGTCTTTGCATAAAAAATGAATAGGAATAAGATGTAAAAAAATACTTACAAGAGTTACTTCCCACCATTAATAAATGTGTACACATATCAATTTATTACACTTCTTGTCAAAACACGACTATAGGATGATTTGTCTATCAACCATTATTAATTTAGCATTCACCATGTAACTTATAATTATTTATGCAATTTTTCCCATAGCATAATTTCTAACTTGAGTTGGGCCTAAGCTACCATGCATAACAAAATTACAATATAATAAATTGAATATATTTATTTTTATTACTTTTAACTTTTTATTATTAATTCAACGAACATCTATATGTCTAGGCTTATTGAAAGCCCCATATTTAACTTTCTATTATTTTTTAATTGATTTACCAACATTATGCCTACACATCTACACTATACTTAGAGCGACACTCCCCCCAATACATTCTTGCTATGTCTTCTTAATGAAACATGATTGCATCTCTACCAGTGGTGGGATGAGTTGTTGGAGAAAAAGTGATTGCATTCACTATGACAAGTAAAATGATAGGATGAGTTGTTGTACAACAAGAGATTGTAATCACCTTGAAAAGTAAAGGAATGAAATTCATGTGCCCTGATGGACTTGATTAAAAAATAAATCATATTTTATCTGTTTTAAACTAATCATCTATGTGTTTCATCATTTCAAAAACATGGCTAAATGATAATATTGAGCAATGATTTAAAATTGTGTATTGCTGGCCAAGAAATTTCAAACAAAATTTGTTACAAATTTTTATTGAAGCTTGTTTGATATAACAAAAAAATATGTTATATGTTGATTTTTTGGTTGGTTTGCACCAAACAAAAAATCTCAGTTCTTTGAGAGAAACTTCAGGAAAGATAATCTTCAAAAAATAAGTTACACCGATATCTCAATTTTTTTGTTTACCAAATTCATCACTACAAAAGCATTCTGATAAAAAAATAATATCTAAGAAAAACACACCTCTCTGTTCTTGTTTTGTTACAGGTGGTTTGAAGCTGCATTGTTTTTCAAGGATGCGTGTTTCCACATTCTTGCCATGCATTTTCCTTTGATTATTACCATTCTTTAGGTTCTGGGTAGTCTACAAATCTTTTTTGGGTGGTTTTATACTCAGCCTTGTGATTCTAATGCACCATTTCACTGCAAATAATAAATTTATTTTACTATGTGCATTGTGCTTCATGTCAGTTAGGCATGTTTATTTGGTGCATTATAGTTTCTTTCTTTATTTGCAGAGGAGATAGAAAAATGTGTTCTCCTTTGTGTGGGTTATTTCACTATTGCTTATTGTCCTAATACAAATCTCCATGAACTGAGATTGATGCTATTTCTTTTCAGTGTTATAAGCCAGCCCTCTCAGAGGTTGTGTAAGATACAGAACATTATTACAATAAATTGAGTTACCATGATCAAAGTTGCATGTGATGAGTGGGGAAGTGATTGCTTGCATTGTGTTGTAGCCTATGAGAAGGCTTTGTTTGATGATTTTTCTTTTAATGTGTCCTATGTTTCTTCAAATTTTGTTACGAAGTATTGTTTTTTAAATTTTCCGAAGGCTAAATGTTTTTCAAAAAAAATTCTCTTCATCTAGAACAAAGTAATTAAATCAGTCTCGGGTTTAGACATTGTCTCTAACAATGAAGTGGAGGCCTTAGTGCTCTCAAAAGAATCATAGTGTGGAACTCCATGAGTATGACAAGAGAGAATCATAGTGTGGAATTCCATAAGCACGACAAGAGATTCTTCCATCATCATAAAATCTTTAAGGATTATAAAACTTCTCAAAAATCCAAGACAAGCTAGAATTATCTAAAGGATCCTTTCCCTTCAACTTCACACCATATCCAGTTCAAAAATTTTGATGTAAAAAATGGGTCTCAAAACAAAAATGTACAATAAGAATAAACTTTATAAGAACCAATAAGAATCAATATGATGATGTCAACAATGATGGATGATTCACCATTTTTGGATTAAAAAAGTAAAAAGATAAAAATAAAAATAAAAAACTAATTTTTCAACTCGTATTTTCAACCTTTCTCCTTACAATTTTACTCAAATTTCGATCGGGAGCACTCGTTGGATGCATAATCACGTGTTTGCATGTATTTCACATTTTCCATTTAGTAGGATCCATCGAATGTATGCAACATCGACACTCTTTGGATGAAAAATTAAATTCCACATTCAACGAGTGCTCCCACTCGAAATTTGAATAAAATTGTAGAGAGATAGGTTAAAAATACGAGTTGAAAAAGTAGTTTTTTTTCCCCTCCAAAACTTTGATGAGGTAATCTAATTTTATTTTATTATTTCCACTATTATTTTATAATATTCCTTAGGAGGCCCATTTTAAACCTCAAAATTTCTCTAATGATAATTCCAAAACCTATAAGAACTCAACATAAATTTGGGTAGGGTGAAAAACAAGGGAGCTATTGTGAACGAAGGAAAATGTGTTGTAGTAGACACAAAGGGAACAAAGGTGTGCGCCCACCAGATCCTGATTATGGTTCCATAGCTTGCAAAAGGTGGTGAATTAGGCATTTAATGATTTTAGATGGGTTTCTCCTTGCATGCATCATGCCTCATGCATGGAATGGATAGGGGGGATTAAATACCTTCATCCTACCACCGCTCCCCATTTCCATTGAAACCTTAATGCAAAGGCACTCTTGGTTGATCTTCCTATGTGCAAACTTCATCATCCAACAATGTTGAAAGGACCCCTTTCTTTGGGTCTTAAGTTTGTATAAATAATTACTCAACCAGAACTAAAAATAAAAATAAAAATACATTTTTATTGTGACTAATATTGTGTCTATTCATTCCACAATGTATTTCTTTTCATTTTTAAATCTAATAACAATGCAAATCGAAAAATTTAATTATAAAAATTAACAAGAAAATACATATCTATGGTGGTTTGGTTGTGGTGCTCTTGGTGGGACCATCTGATTGAATATGCCACTTTTCCAACTAAGAAAATCTATTAGACTTTCTGGCAACCTCCAAAAGTTCCCTAGCCCTCTGAGCCCAAGTCCAAAATGCAGTTGTAGTGTGTCTGAGATCCCCATGCCAATACCCCTCTAGTGCCAAAAACAAAAAATCACTCCCTTACTTTCCATCCCACTCCAAAGCCTCCCCTCCAAGTTCTCCCAAGTCTCCTTGCAAGAACCCCTTGACCCCCTTCTCCATAAGAAAAACAAAAAAAGTCCTCTTCTTCCCAAACTCTTTTGGCACTTATAGAGGGGATAGAGCGGATAAATAATTAAATATTAATAACAATAAAATATTAATATCCTTTTATGTTAACCAACCTTATAAACTCACAAAAATCCTCTCAATTGAAACATTAAATAATCATTTTAAAATATGATTTATTAGTTATAAGTTAGGATTAAGGATTAAGCATTAATTAAGCTTGACTATTAAGAAAGCTTAAGATTAACCATAAGTTGTGTTAGTGTCAGTTTTTGCAGCCTTCCTCCAGTGATCAAATATGCTCTTACAAGTGATTTTAAGGTGTCAAAATCAAATTTTGTCATTTCAGTGAGTCTTCAAGCAAAATTTGGTCACTAGGCATTAGGTCTAGGGTTTGCTTTCACTCCTTTCAAAGTTGCCCAAATGTCAGTCCATGTCACCATTCATCTGATTCTATCATCATTCAGAAGGTTTTTATCATCATGTCAGGTTCCACTGGGTCATTTTACACCTTGTTCATGCCTCATTTGCGCCTAGGCAAGGTTCATTTCCCTCTCCTAGGGTTTTGAAGGAAATTTCTCTTGGATGGCCAAATCATCAGCAAAACTTGCATCCAGATGTTCATACACCTTCCCTTATCCTTCATGTACCTTATTAAACACTTCCCATCACTGAGATCCCCCAAATTCCTCATTTTTGCACAAACCCTAGTTTCTTGCTACAACCTGGCAATTTT
>APFE031198281.1:47807-63112 GCA_000404065.3 Pinus taeda
AAAATTCCTTGTTTCACACATCGGGACAAGTTTCACTCAAAAGATGTTTCAGAGCAATCAAAGATGAATTTTGAAAAATTGAGAGATTTTTGTCTCCAAAATAGGCCAAGTAAGAAAAACCTCTTTCACTTTTTACACAGGCATCACGGTTTTAGAGAAATGTCAAAAATACAATCGTCTCGGGAGAATTGATGCACCTCTGAAGTGACCTTGGAAAAATCAAGTTTTCTCCTAGCTTGGTTGGCCAAATAAATTTCTTGATGAGTCAAAGAATAACTAGACACAAATATCTTTCCAATGAACTATCATGAGCTCAATTTGGAGTTGAGGAAGGCATTCAAAAGTTGACTGCAACAGCACTCTTCCTTGAGGCAGCCTCATTTGGCACATTTTGACAAGTCTTGGGAGATTTGATTTTTTACAAGGTAAATGAACTCCAAATTGAAAAATTCTAGTTGCGTTGGAAAGTAGACTCAAAGGCCTTTCCAACTAACTATCCTACGCCCAATTTGGACACTGGGAATGCCTCCAAAAGTCTCCTGCAAAATGCACTATGTCATTGGGTGCGCGTGGCGCATCAGGCTCAAAAACTCAGTGTAAAAATACACTAGCACAGCGCATCAGAGGCGCGTGGTGCGTTGGGTGAGGCGCGCGACGCACTTGGCTTTAAGCCCAAACTTGGTTTGGAAAAACACCAAAACTCCTCCTCTTCGCACAAATTTGCAGGTAGGCTCATATCCACCACTTGTGCTTGACTTTTGAAAGATTAATGTAATGGGTTCATCATATGTTGCCTTAGAAAATCCAAGTGGAAAGCCCTCCTTTGTCAATGAAATTGTTGTAGGGTTTGAATGCAAAAATTATTGTAGGGTTTCAAAAACAGAGTGTAACCAAGGTTATCATTTTTTCCCATTTCCCTTTGTTTCCCATTCCCAAAATAACTCATCAAACTTCCTCATCAATCCCCTCATAATCCCATCATATGATCCCATACCCCCAATTCCTATTTTACAAAGTTCCAAACCCAAACCCTAGTCCATATACTATACCCTATCCCAGCAGTCTCTCATTTCCCTTTGGCACACATTTGGCATTGAAACAAGACACCAGGTTCTCATTTTTCATTCTCAACAAACCAAACATACACTTGGCATAGACTTTCAAAACCATGGAGGCAAACACTGATACATTATATGACCAAGACAGTGACTTTACAACTGAAACTGCATGCACCAGGAGGGCACTAAAATGTCGAAAAAGGGAGGATAGACTTCGAATTTTAGCCGAGGCTTCATTGGCTAGACCTAATACATGATGGAGGGTCTTCGCTCCAAATTTGAGCAATTTTGGAGAAAATTTTGTCATTTTGAAATTTTTTGGCTTGCAAAACAGGGTTTTTGGCTCAACGCGTAGCGCGTGACCCATAAGATTGGGAGGTCCAAATCACAAATGGCTTGTAGTTTTGGATTTTTCATGATGAATTATACATGCTCAGCAATTTCCAAAGCATTTCATCAAGTTCTGGGTGACCAAAAGGCTCAAAAACATCATGACAATCACCTTTCTGCCACTTTTTGCACCAGTAGGAAGTACTTCTGAGAGAATGCACTTTTGGAGGGTCAAATGGACACCAAATTAGAAAATTCCACTTGGGTTAGAAAGTAGACATCCAGGGCTTTCCAACAAGTGAACCTGAGCTCAATTTGGATGCCAGGATGTGCCCCAAAAATAGGTGGAAAGGTGCGCGGCGCATAGGGCTCAGGTGCGCGGCGCATAGGGCTCAGGCGCACGACGCACAGGGTTTTTTGGTCAAATTTTCACCTTCCAGCTCAGAATTTCGGCCAATTATGGCTAGTTTCACCTCTTGATGTGATGTTTGACCCAGCTTGATGTAATTTGATGTGTATGATGTAATTTTGGCACATTTTTACTTGTTCTATAGGATTCATTCACTAAAAGGTGAAAATTAAATGAATGAAACAGTTTCCTAGCATATAGGGGTAAGTTGTTTGACTACCTAGATTTCAGTTCCTTGTTTTGAATTAGTTCAAACAGCTCCTAGAATGATGAGCTCGACCCCTAGAGGTAAGGAAAGGGGTTAGGATGGTCTATATGATGTAATTTCTCAATCATTTTCAGAGGTTGAAGAGGTTGGACTCTTGGGAATAGCTTGATACACTATTGTACATATTTTATCTGCATTTTTGGCAAAGGAAAGACCAGGGTTTTGCAACACTATTTGGGATTCATGTGGCTTTATGTGTTGATGGTGTGTTTCTCTCAGTACTTGTAAGTTGAGTATGTGTACCACTTTCCTTATTTAATCTTCTGCAATTAAACAAATGAAGTGTTAAGGTAGAATCCATAAATTTGCTATGCTCTGCCTTTAACTTTGTTTAATTTTCTATGTTTTCTTCAGTTTAAGGAGAATCCTTGAGACTTCCTTGCTCTCCTTAGCTCCTCACCTGTCAGATCTATTCATTCAATCACTTTAAAGGCATCAAAACAATCGCCTATCTTGCCCCAAGTAGACCTCTGCAAAAGTTGTGCCTCATCCCCGCACCCAAAATTTCCTTTCCCTTGAATTCAACAAAACCCTAAAAAATCAATTTCAGAGTCCTTGTACTTCATACCTAGCCTAAAATTAGTCATCAATTCAGTCGTCTCAACCTCGTTGATTATCTTTTGCCGAGATTGACTAGGAGAGAGCCCTCTCCTGTCCTCGTAGGGCTAGCTACAAGGCTGAGCGTGGTTTGATGTAGCCTTGAGTCTTACCTTATTTCAGCCTAAGGTAGATTTAAGCGCTAACAAGTTGGATCATTAATCAAGTTTAAGGTTAGTCGTAGCTTATTCACTAATCAAGATTAATTGTTAATTAATTGTTTAACATAATAGGCTACATAATACTAGCGTGTTTCTGCAAGGTGTGGGTATATAGCTAACATACGCATACCTCATACGTATATTAATAATACTTATAAAATTCAGTCACAGAAGTCAGTCATTTAACATGAAGGTTAATAATTTAATATAAGATAATAAGATGAGGACACAGGCACTAGGTACACCCCTCCTTCAGAAAACTTCGTCCTGAAGTTAGATTCAAGAGGATACAAGTATTCAAGAAGCAGTATGACAATACGTTACAAAAAAACAAGGAGAAAATCTAATAGTCAAATTAAGTAAATCAGACAAGGATATCACTTCCTATCTAGAGTCCCCAACTAACCTATATCCTCATATCATCCCTAACCTACTTACGTTCTGATATGGATTTAAACAGGAATGCAACAAATTACAGATATAATCATACATATAGAGATGCAGCAGAAATAATACTTCATTTCATTACTGTAATGTACTGAAATATGCTTACAAACAGAAATAGAAATAAACTAGCTAGGGCGATGGTAGCTTATCTCTTAGAAGAGATGTGGCAGCTACATCCCTCTGAACTGTCTTACAATGAGGGACTATTTATTGTTGAGAAATAATGAAAAACCCTGAACATCCAAAAACCTAACCTTAGGAGATGAAGCATCAAACTATGGGCTCCGTTTTAAGTAAATTGGTATATCAACTTCCCGAGATTGTAACTTTTGCATACGATCTCTGTTTGACGTGCACAATACCTCGTTAGAAATATCTATCCAAGGACTACAACTTTGGGAAGCACAACATCAGTCTATTTCTACATTTTTCTCCTAGTTTTCCCAAAAAACATCGTCTAGGGCCTCAAAACGACTCTGAAGTTTAGGACCCGAAAAATTGTTAAAAATAATAAACTATGCTACAATTAAGGAAACTGAAAAACTGAAAGAAACAATGGTGGGGGTCCAAGTGGAATTGGCGAGTGGCCACCAATATCCACCTGGATCATTCCTCCCCCCTAAGGAAGCAATGGTCCCCATTGCGTTGAGTTCCTCCATGAGATGAGGAAACTTTTGCTGAACTTGGTCCCTGGTGAGCCACTTGCCTTAATGAAGGAGTTGGACTGCTTTGGCAACTTGATATAGTTGGATCTTCTGCTGGAAAGTGTGCTTGATTTGTGTGTCCATGATCCGATCAGTTGCAGCTTGTTCCGTGCAATCTATATTTAACTCTGTTGGTGTGAGCTGTTTTACAATGTCGGATGTGTCTAGTAATGGTGGAAAGTATGGTCGAAGGAAGTCTGCGTTGAACACTGGGTGCAGGCCAAGGAATGGGGGAATGCTAAGATCAAATGAATTATCTCTCACAACCTTGGTAATGGTGTAAGGACCATATCGGAGTGGTCTGAGTTTCTGATAGGCTCCAGTAAGGTGTTCCTTTTGCAAATGCAACCAAACTTTGTCGCCCACCTGAAACTTGTGTGGCACCCGTTGTTGATCATGTCGCTGCTTGTACTTGGCATTTGATTTCTCCATAATGTCATGGACCTGGTGGCAAATATGTTGGATGTGCTCAATAAAGTCGTTTTCCTTATCTATTTCAGACTGGA
Source organism: Pinus taeda (assembly GCA_000404065.3). NCBI lineage: Eukaryota > Viridiplantae > Streptophyta > Pinopsida > Pinales > Pinaceae > Pinus > Pinus taeda. The sequence goes on from APFE031198281.1 coordinate 52,288, forward strand.
CATGAGCCAAATTTGCCTGAGTAGCTGCAAATGGCATGGCCACATCAATGGGACATAGTGGTTGGAATCCCAAGCCCACTTGAAAAGGGTTGTGGCCAGTCGAGTTGTGGAGAGCTTGGTTATAGCTGTGTTGAACATAGGGGAGGCTCTCATCCCATGTGTGTGGAGCCTTGAGTTGTACATGCGCAGAATGTGTACAATCATCCTATTGACAACCTCTGTTTGGCCATCAGTTTGGGGATGGAAGGTTGTGGACTTAGTGAGTTTGGTGTCCAGCATCGACCAAAGACTGGACCAAAATTTACTGAGGAACCTGTTGTCCCGATCTGAGATGATAGACTGTGGATCCCAAAGTGTACCCACACTCTTTCAAAGAAGAGTTTAGTAGTGGCTTCTGTTGTGATATTCTTCTTGCAAGCCGCCATAATGGACATCTTCGAGAACCTGTCGACGACCACAAAAACACAGTCATTTCCATGCTTAGTAGAAGGAAGGCCTGACATGTAATCCATGGAGATGGATTCCCAAGGTCGACTAGGCGTAGGCAATGGAGTATAGAGGCCTTGCTTCTTGATGTTTGGTTTGGCAATGGCGTAGGCAGTGTAGGATCTGATGTACTTCCCTACATCCTGTCGAAGATTTGGCCAGTAGAAATACTTCTGCAGTACTGCCATCGTTTTCTCGAGCTCGAAATGCCCATCAGCCCGACTGTAGTGTGCTTCCCAAATAATCTTGGCACGCTCGCTTGAAGGAACACAAAGGTGACCCAGGTGGCATAATAGGGCATCCTAAAGGTGAAAAAATGGAACATGTTGACCCTCCAAGAGTGTCTGGTATGTGTGGTCGATTTTGGGGTTGCTTTTGTAGAGAAGTGGCCAATAAAAAGTCTCGTGCCCACAAGAGTTGAGCACGGTGGTTAACGCCATGATCGGTGGTCGACTACGGCAATCTGCAACATTATTGGTGCTGCCCTTCTTATACTTGATATTCAAATGGAACTGTTGCAGGTATGTGGACCACTTCTAATGGCGATCATTCTGTAACTTCCCTTGTGTCTGCATGAACTGCAGGGGCCAGTGGTTTGTGTGGATGACTGTTTCCTTCCCCAAAATGTAATGCTTCCATTGTTGGCAGGCCTGCACAATGGAATACATCTCTTTGTCATAAGTGGGATACTTCTGGACTGTGTCTGAAAGTGTCTCACTGTGATATGCCATTGGATGCCCGTGTTGAGTAAGGACTGTCCCAATAGCATAGTCAGAGGCATCTGTCTCAATCTTAAATGGTTGTTTCAAGTTTGGTAATGCGAGCATTGGTGTCAAGCAGAGCAATGTTTCAACTCTATGAATGCCTTCTATTGTGATTCAGACCAAAAGAATTTTGCTTTTTCTCCTCCCTTGGTGACTTGACTCAAGGGTCAAGTGATATGAGAAAATCCCTACACGAACCTGCGGTAGAAGTTGGGAAGACCCAAAAAGCTACGGAGCTCTATCATAGTGGTTGGAGATGGCCAATCCCGAATGACTTGGATCTTGAATGGATCCACATGCACCCCTTTTTCATCAATAATGTATCCTAGATACTGATCTTGGGTCATGCCAAAAGTGCATTTCTCCAAATTGGCACATAACTTGTGTTGCCACAGTGTTTGGAGAACCTGTTGGATGTGGTGGAGGTGCTCTTCCCAAATCTGGCTGAAGATAATGATGTCATTCAAGTATACCACTACAAATGAGTTGGTGAATGGCTGCAAGATGTCATCCATTAGCCTCATGAAGGTTGTAGGGGCATTCATCAATCCAAAAGGCATCACCAACCATTCAAAAAGGCCCTCCTTGGCTTTGAAGGTAGTCTTCCACACATCGGAGGGTTCGATTGGTACCTGGTGATATCCTTACTTCAAATCAATCTTGCTGAAATATTTTGGCCCCTTCAGTTGGTCCAGAAGGTCATCAATCCATGGGATTGGGTACCTATTCCAGAAATTGATCTCGTTTAGCGCCCAATAGTCAATATAGAGTCTTTAAGTCCCATCCTTCTTCTATACCAACATGATTGGGCTCCCACAGGGTGATGAACTTAGTCAGATGTGACCTTTCTATAGTAGCTCCTGAATCTACCTCTTGATTTGATCGTTCTCTAGAATGGAGCGCTGATAGATTGGTCCATTGGGTGCGGTGCACCTAGGGTCAGATCAATGGAGTGCTTGATCTGACAGTGCAGAGGAACCCCTACAGGGGAGGTGAATATGTCCTTGTACTCCTCCACGACCTTGTCCATCTGTAGTTGTCATGCAGAGGGGCCCTGTTTGGTGATCGTGGCCACCGTCTTCTTCTTTCCTTGAGGGCGTATCATCAGGAAAACAAATTTCCTAGTTTTGGAAACGAGCTCATTGCATTTTTCTGCAGTAACCAAAGAGATGGCAGTAGGTGGTGCTACCTCCGGTATCCTATACAACTTATTTCCCAAAGTAACAATAACATCACGAGGCCTTGATTCATACACAACATGTCACTTCCATAAGTATGGTTTTCCTAATAATACATCACAAACAACAAGGGGAGCAACGTCACACAACACCTCATCCGTGAAGCGCTTGATGTTGTATGGAAGGCGACACTGTTGGCTCACTCAAAGATCTCGTCTTTGGTAAAGCCACCTGATGGTGTATGGTTGTGGATGTGTTGTGGTTAGTAATCCAGTTGCTTCATGACCTCTGCAGAAATGAGGTTCTTTTAGCTCCCATTGTCGATAATGAGCTATAGCAAGGAGCCCTTTACCCACATTTTGGAGTGGAAGAGGCGCTCCTCCTCCTTTAGATCTTTGGGTTCCTCCTTTTGGATCTTCGTGGTGGCAACTGTGGCATTGGGCTCCGGATCGATAATCTTCTTCCTTTGTCATTCCCCTTGTCAGGTTCCGATTCAGAGTCGGAACATGCATTTGATTATGAAACCTTTAGCTTGGCCACCAGTGACTTCTTGGCCCGACACTCACTTGTGTTGTGAGTGGAGCTCTTATGGAACTCACACCACTTTCCTGTGTCCTTTTTCAGATTCGCGGTGTTGTTCTTTGCTTGCAGCTTTGGCGGGTTGTCATGGGCCGCCCCACCTTGGCTTTGTCTTTTGTTTTGTGGTTTGGGGGCACCTTTCCCTTGCTTCAGATTCGCAGACCCAAAGTCTCGCTTCTTCTGTTTAAACTTTTTCTCGATCTTGACGACATATTAGTAGGCCATGCCAAGCGAGGAGATGTTCTAGAATTCTATTTCGTCCTGGACGTACATGTGTAGGTAGTCGTGGTATTTCAGTACCAAATGCTGCTCTGAATCCTTGATACCCAACTTTGTGCGAAGGGTATGGAAAATATTGGTAAACTTCGGTATGTCTTGGTCCCTTCCCTATCGCAGCGTGGTCCACTTTATGTATTGATCTTCATAGCTTCTGACAGGGTAGTACTGCTCCTTGATGGCAACCCGAAATGAATTCCAAGTGGGTGCAGCTGAAAACAGTGAGGCCATACTTTCATCCTTCTTCTCACAGTAGGTTTCCCACTAGTACTTGACGTGCGGGGCAGCTTTGAGAAGAGCAAAAGTAATCTTTTCCCAGCCGGAAAAATCATGAACATAAAAATACCCTTCTAGTATATTTAACCATTTATCTATAGCGTCTGCATCTATCTGACCCTAAAATATGGGAATGTCAAAATTAAATTGTACCTTAAAGGGTGTGGCACTTCCAAAGTAGCTGCTGGAAGTAGATGTGTCACCCTTGGGTAGCTGTTGAAGGATTTGAGCAAAGTTGTCCATCGTCGCATTCCTTTGTCACTCGAGGGCCTCTTCGAGCAAGATTTTGATAGGATATCCTGCCCCCTCGTCTTTCTTTTCATCCGCCATGGGAGTCCGTTGGGATTTGTGAGGCTGGTATTGCAAAGGTTCGACCAGCTCAAGCCCTAACTCCTTATATCTAGACCTCGTTGGGGACATGCAAAGAAAGACAGAGAAAGAGCATACCCACTATGATTCCACTGATCTAGATTTAAATAGGAACACAACAAATTACAGATATAATCATACATACAGAGATGCGGCAGAAATAATACTTCATTTCATTACTGTAAAACACTGAAATATGCGTAGAAACAGAAATGAAAATAAACTAGCTAGGGTGATGGTAGCTTATCTCTGAGGGGAGATGTGGTGGCTACATCCCTCTGAATTGTATTACAATGAGGCTCAAAAGCCTATTTATTGTTGAGAAACAATGGAAAACCCTAAACATCCAAAAACCTAACCCTATGAGATGAAGCACCAAACTATGGGCCTCGTTTTGGGTAAATTGGTACATCAACTTCCCAAGGTCGTAACTTTGGCATAAGATCTTCGTTTGATGCACACAATACCTCGTAGAAAGATCTATTCGAGGACTACAACTTTGGGAAGAGAAACATCAGGCCATGGACTTATGTTGCTCCCAGTTTTCCCAAAAATCATCGTTTAGGGCCTCAAAACGGCTCCGGAAGTTCAGGACCCGAAAAACTACTAAAAATAGTAAATTGTGCTACAATTAAGTAAACTGAAAAAAACTGAAAGAAATAATGGTGGAGTTCCAAATGGAATTGACGGGTGGCCACCAATATCCACCTAGATTCCAATCCTATCCATATCGTGCATCAATAGACCATGGCATCAACTATACCGATCTAACCACCAATAGAACTAAAATGGTGGAAGCATTGACTATATCAACCTAACTTCCCAACATGTAACTTGCAATCATCATCACACGTCTAAGAGAGTGTGTCCATCACTAGTCTTCCACAATTCCAGGCTTAAAGGTTACTTGGCGGGAATTTCCTCCACCTCTCCTCAACAATAGGGTCAACACCCTAACATGGATCACATTTCGGTGTTGGTTTGGATGCTTGTCATTGAATAATTCAGTCGAGTAGTCATGTCTCCTGCAGATTGGAAGGGACTATGTGATAGCCAAAGATCCATGGTGGATCCATGCTAGTGATTGGTGGATGTCGAGACATCCAACAAGAAATGGTATGATGTACATTGTTCTATTATATTTTGTATCTACTTGATATGCATTATTATGACATGAGCACTACATTTTACAGGTAGTTTTGGTAGGGTTGTACAAGTTGTATGGTGCACCAGAACAATTAGATTTTGATGTAACTTTTTCTTATTTTCTCAATGGATAATTATTATATATATTATATATTTATATATTATTATTATATATATATTATATATATATATATTATTTTTTATTTATTTTATTTTATTTATTTATTTTTATTTTTTGAGAGCCCTTGTAGCTTGATATTTCAATTGAGGATATTGAAGGGAAGACATTTTTGTGTATTTGGAGGTTTTGATTTCATGTAGCTTTCACTAATATTTTATTTCTAGTTAAATTTCCAACAAGTGTACTTTATTCTATGAAATTATTTTTTCAGTAAGGAAATCATAAGGACTTGATTTACCTAGGTTTCTTGAATAGAAATTTAAAAAAAAAAAAAAAAACTTGACCCCTAGAATGGTTGTTTCTACTTCATATACACTATTGATTTTGTGCACTTAAGACTTGTTTAGGATGTGTAAAGTGAATCATAGTCTCAAAGAGCATGACAAGTTGGCTAAATGATATGACCCCAAGGGGGGGGCATATATGGGGCTAAACATATATGTTATGAGCCCAAGGAAGGCATATATGAGACTCCGTCGGGGTACTGTTCTACCAAAGTTTACCTTGGACATACTCGTCATGCAGGAAGTAGCATATCACATCTCAGTAGGATTGATAGCTAGACTGCACCGAAAGAAGAAGGCGCCTTGGCCCACTTTTCCATTGCGGATTTGGTTATACGAGATCCAGAGTTTCAAGCAAGCGGATGTCGAGACGGAACTAATGAATATGTATCCATTTGACCTTTGAAGTTACTATCAGTATGACCCACATTGCATTGTGAAAGGTCACTACACAAGAGTGCAATTCAACTCGATCCAAGGGGCATGTCATTGGGCGGAGGAGGATCCATGGAGATACTGTTACAACTCCTCCAGACTCAATGAACTAGTCAGCTTCATTGTGGAGTGGTTAGTGAAGCAACGTGAAGCAGCATCCCGGAGAGCACCAGCACCAGCAGTAGTAACAGCAGAGGCAAGCATACTAGTGCGTGACAAGGACAAGAGGAGGATTGTCAATCTCATGGAGGAAGAGCAAAGTTGCAAGTTTCGAGCAGATCCATTGGTAGAGAAAGTAGCTATGGTTATAGAGGTGAAGAGGAAACAACGCGATGAGAAAATCGCACAAAGGCAGAGGGAGAAGAGAAGAATGGACGAAGCAGAGAAGGAGTTGCATGAGCTGAAGGAGAAACTCCGGAAGGAACAAGAGTTGTGTAAACAGGAGAGGGAAGTGCAACATAAATAGGTACAACATGGGGTGCAACATGTGAAAGCAGAAGAAATAGCGCCCATATAGGTAGCAGAATCATCAGAACAGCTGGCATCAGGAAAACAGGGTGAACCATCGCAAGATCAAGACTTCGCTCATGAGATAGAACAAGCACTTCAACAATTGGATATAGGTATGGAGCAATGGGAATTGGAACATAACATTGACCTTATGCCTCACAACCAAGAGGTCAACTTACCTACTTCACCACATCCAGATGATGAGTAAGTCTCAAATGACTGAGGAGGCACTGAGATCCTTGGAGATTAGCCAAAAGAAGAGATGCACAACATCTCATTTGACGAGTCTCAACATAGAGTTGTGTAGTCTTGTAGAGTCTCGGCTCCGAATGATCATACATCTCTTGCGCAAGTTGAGGAATGAGTGATCGTGTCTGACATGCGCAAACATCCAATATCCTTGGCTGATGCAACTAGAGTGTATGCTGAAGCCACTAGCTCAAGTGTTCGCTTTCTGATAGCTGAGAAAGAGCGAATGGATAGGGAACTACCAACAACCAAGAAAGGAGGAGAGTTGGTGACAATGTCTGCCAGAGCTGAACTAAAGAAGGCAATACTAGATGAAGTATTGTCCCTTGACACATTTATGCGAGCGTTGTACTCCAAGTTTGGCACTGTGCATAAGGCAGTCGTCCATCTCAATGGATGGGAGTAGCGATGTGCTAGAAAAGCACGTACCTTGACGAACTTGCATGATGTTGTTGATTACATGCATGCATGGATGATGAGATACAAGGGAGCCCCACTTCACTTGCCTAAGATGATGAAGTCTAGTGCGGTCGAGCTGAAGGCACATATCCAGATTCACATCTGGAACTATGAAGAGCTCCCGTTGCTCATCACTAGTATATAGGCTTCCCATGCACGTGTGTTCAAGAGTATGGATGTTGTGGTGTGCGCACATGTGATCCCATATATTGGGACTCTCACCCAAGTGAATACAAAGGCACAGGTCTGACTAGAGATTGACTCGTACTTCGATGAGTTGATGTGCATTGCTACCAACCCACACTTACCCGTCAGTGTAGACATCATGCATAAGTATGTTGTTGGTCCAGCCGCATTGAAGACAATGATGTGCATGCTTAGAGACTAGTTGGACATAGGAGCCCGAGCAGTGTACTCGAATGTTATGGAGGCAAGAGTCAGGTTCTAGAAAGATGTCACCTTGGAGCACACGGACACCATCAAGGACTATCAATCTTGGCATTAGTATGTTAATGTTGATCATCGCGAGGATGTTGAGGAGTTGGACTTCCATGATTGTCTTAGTCAGAGTGATGTCTAGCATGGCTAGCTCAAGCCATTTTGTGTCACGTGGGTACATGTGCATTGTAATGTAATGTCATGTCAAGTGTCTATAGTTGGATGTAACAGTCATAGAGTAGATGAAGAGTCATGAGGGTAGTTGAACTGTCACAAAGGGGAATATCAAGGGTCACCCCACCCTTTGCTATAAATAGTCCTTCATAACTCATTGTATAGGCTTTTGGTCAGCTAAGATTCTGATAAGACTATCTTGGAGAGAGCTTGGATAGTATTGTAACGATCCTTGACTTCTCCACTGCGCAGAGCTAGTACATATCTTTGGAGGAGTAGGCGGTTGTGGCTGTAACATTCCGCTATCAGAACTAGTGGTTGAAAATGGATGTATTGTACGACTAGAACTCACACTTCTTAATATAACAAGAGCCAACATGTTTCATGCATATGTTGTATTGTATTTTATGCTATTTGGTTTACTCTAAATGATATATGTATTGGTTTGCTTACGCATGCATGTATAGATATATGTGTATGTTTGTATGAATCTTTCTGAAATGTGTTGTTGGTTTAACCATCACTTTGGATTTCTTGCTAACTTGCCTTCCATGTTGTGTTGTATCTTTGCTCGTGTGCTCCCTTCTTAACTATGTGCTATCATAGGTTTCTAAGGGGCACACTCATTTCAACCCTCGTGTGTTAGAAGCTCTCATGCACCTTCCTTGGCTCGTTGCAGCTGTCACACCCTTGCTACCAATAGAGTTATCTTACTTGCATCTGTGCGAAATCACAGTCAAGGCATTACCATACGACCCACTGTTGAGACTCTTACACCAAATGGTCTGAGGTCTAACTGGGACTTCTTATCAGGGAGATCCCTTGACATGTTGGCGGGTCTAGCACTGTCAACATTTTTGGCACTAGAAGGAGGGCCAAATGACAAGCGGTGTCCTCTCATCTTGTTTTCAACATTTTCATATCTATCATAGATTCTTGCACTCTTCTCCATCCACATTGTTTTTCGAATCATGAAGATGTCACCATCATGAGGGAATTCTTTGATCTCTTGTCCACTTACACGTATGATGGTGAAGGCAAAGTGGCCTGGCCTGAGTTCTTACATGACTTTTTTTCCATGCTGCATGAGGAAGATGGATGTTCTGACAAACATGCCATTTTACTGCTTGCATACACACTTCGTGAATCTCCACTTCGATGGTTGTGCAGCCTACCAACTGACAGTGTGCACTCACTTGAGCACTTCTATGATCTCTTGACCAAAAACTGTTACAACAATGGAAGGCTCCGCATGAATCGAGTATGGATTTTTGGCAGTGCTTCCGTGATGTGCAGTCTCAAGCTCCAAAGAGCCAGATGAAATTTTTCTATATTTGGGACCGATTTGAGTACTGTGTTCAAAAATATGCTCATCCCAAGAAGAAGATTGAAATCAAGCCTCGCTCAACATTCTTTAGTGATGGAACTGTGCAATCTCAGACGGAGATGATCACTGTCACCAGTGATTGTCCGCCATCCCCTCATCAAACAGTTCCACCACTACAGAGTGATGTTAAGGTCATTCTCACACACCTATTCAGTTGTCACATCCTCCCAACATCACTTCGCTTAATGTTCACGCAAATTTGGTTGTGAGTCCATTGAGTTGTCATCTACATTTTGTTCCACAACCTTTGTCTTCACACTCCGCTATTCCTCTAGATGTTACTATCTTGTGTTCTTCCATTCTGAAATCTACACTTGTTGTGAACGAGGAAGAAGCCACTGACAGAGTTGGTGTTGCACAAACAACATGCACTTTCATTCATGAAGAGTATGATTGGGATCTTGAGCATCAACACTCAGCGAAGGATGACTCCCTTCTATCTGAGCCTCCTCCGTTCTTTCCTAACATCTTTGGTGAACCTTCCATCCAAGATATCGCATGTGTATCTTCATCCATGAATGCACTCATTGTTGATCACTCGCAGGACACACTGGATGTCATTCCATCATCCGACAACACAGAGGATAAGTTATTCATTGAAAATCCACTTGATCTTTCATCTGCCCTTTCCAGAAACACAGAGGATGAATTTGTTCGCTTTTCATCTACCCCTCTATTTGATTCATCAAATCATGAGGATGTTGATGAAATCATTGATTTTTCTAATCGTGGCTATCGAGATCCATTTACTTCCATATTCGATCATGATCATGATTCTATCACAGATGATTTTTCGAAGCCACTAGTTCATGATTGTCTATCTGACGATGAAGTTGAAACACCCAAGACTGTCAAGGCACTTCAGCTCGAGTTGATGGTTATGTCAGGCCCTTACTATCTGGAGGTTAGTCTCACTTCCGATCAGGAAACTATTCAATCACCCAAGGCTCCTCATTACTCATTTGTATGCATTGAAGATCAATTTCACACACAGATCATGCTTCCTCCACTCGAACTGCATGATCCTATCGCTCATGCATTGGAGGAGTCTTACATTGCAAGCACGCATGCACGACGTAAGTTGTCTTTGTTTCTTTAGTTTGCTTGCATGTCACAATCAAGACTGTGCATATGCTTCAAAGGTGCATGCAGTGTCTGTTATGAAACCAGCTCAAGAAAAGATAGAAAAGATAGATCAACGCCTTAGAATTCAGCCTCTTCGAGGGGGCAACCTCCTTTACATTACATAAATGAACAATTCTGGAGGTTAGTCTCAATTCCGATCAGGAAACTATTCAATCACCCAAGGCTCCTCATTACTCATTTGTATGCATTGAAGATCAATTTCACACACAGATCATGCTTCCTCCACTCGAACTGCATGATCCTATCGCTCATGCATTGGAGGAGTCTTACATTGCAAGCACGCAGGCACGACGTAAGTTGTCTTTGTTTCTTTAGTTTGCTTGCATGTCACAATCAAGAGTGTGCATATGCTTCAAAGGTGCATGCAGTGTCTGTTATGAAACCAGCTCAAGAAAAGATAGAAAAGATAGATCAACGCCTTAGAATTCAGCCTCTTCGAGGGGGCAACCTCCTTTACATTACATAAATGAACAATTCTTCGATGATAC
>APFE031198287.1:3801-56657 GCA_000404065.3 Pinus taeda
ATTATAAATGATCTATATTTAATAATATGAAAATATTTTTAATCTTCTATAGAAATTAGATTTTTCAAACCATTTAAAACTTCACTTTTTTTGGTTTTTGGTTTTACAAATTCTTAAATTTACACATGCAACATAATTATTTCAATAGCTATGACCATTTATCAAATATTTGGATGCAATTATAAAAAATTATTAACATTTTAAAAAATCCAAATAAGTGTTGTTTAATTTGATTTCTATGTGGTTTATTTTCATTCTCTGTCGCTCTAATTTATTCCCTACCATTTCATTTGTCCTAACCTCCATCCATCCATTTCATTCAATAGTTTTAATTAGTCCTCATAATCGTTTTGGATACCATCCGTTGATGCTGCTGTGATGTGTGTGCTACTGTGCTCTTGCTATGCAAGACAATTGTAATGTATCTATGCATACCATCCGTCGATGTTGTTGTGATGTGTGTGCTACTGTACTCTTGCTATGCAAGACAATTGTGATGTATCTATGCATTTCTGGTCTCAGGTCAGCCTAAGGAACAACGTTGTTAATGTCGAGGGGATTCCCAATCACGACCACTCTGCACTTGTTTAGGATTCGTTCGCATTTCTTTACCCGAAATGATTTCTTTTGTTAGTTTGTTATTTAGATTTCTCCAAGTTTTAGGGATGGATCTACTTATACTAATATATTTGGAACAAAAAAAAATGTAGCGAGCGTAATATGTAGGCGGCCTTTCTTCAACACACTCAAATGCACGCCATGATACTGGTTGTCTATTTTAAATATTTTTCTTAGTAAAGATAAAAAAGTGCATAAAATTGTATCCTGCAGACCCCTGCAGAGACTACCGCCACGGCAGTGGCTCTCTTGTTTGTTTTAAATTTTGATTGGTACGAATGGCTAGTCCATTAACATACAAGTTACGTAACATAAACCTGGCCCTTCAAAAGTTGTTAATGGGGTTTAAAGGGTTTTAAATATAAACCCTTTTCTAATTATTAATCATTAGAATTAATTTTATAACATATTACAAAATACGGTCTAGTTCTTTTACGCCATGTATATTGAATTTCAATTTAAGAGGGTAGTTTTTTGTTTTCTTTAACAAATTCACCATATCATTCTCATACATTGTTATTTATGAAAGTATAATTACAGTAATAATTCTTTTATCAGTCAAGACACTTGGGTTTTCTGTTTAATTAAACATCGTCTTCGGTATATTCCTTTTCGGTTCTTTCCGATTGTCAATATGTTCTTGCCTTTGAAGGAATAAGTTATGTTACATTATTTGTTTATTTGTGGCCGTTCTTATTTTGTATTCTATAGTATAGTAAATGCCTTTGAAGGAATAAGTTATGTTCCATTATTTGTTTATTTGTGGCCGTTCTTATTTTGTATTCTATAGTATAGTAAATGTCTCTGGATAGGGGTCAATATAACACCATATAATACGTCGAGTGGTGATGAGAGAGAAAAAAACGCGCGGCGTATTATATGGTGTTATATCGGCCCCATATCGAGAGACATTTAGTGTTTATAGGATAAAGGCTCTCTCCATTAATAATTTTTAAATTCTAAATTAAATTTTTAATATTGTTTTTAAATAATTTTCTTATTCTTTGCGTAGAGTATTGGAATCTTTAGAGAGTTTACTTTTTCCATGAAAAGCGAAAGGTTTCTAAATTGAATTTTCCATATTATTTTTAAATAATTTTTTGATTCTTTGTGTAGAGTATCTTGGAATCCTTAGAGAGTTTACTTTTTCCATGAAAAGTGAAAGGTAATGTTGTAATGATTTTCTATTACCTGTTTCCTTTTATTTGTAAACATATCTATCTGTTATATTGCAATTTCTCTCTATATTTTTCTTAGAGGTACAATGTACACTCCAAGATGACGGCTCCCATTTTCCTTTGATGTTTTCAAATTTTTGAATTTCTATTGCAAATTTTTGAGCATTCAATTGTGTTTCGTCAAGTCAAATGTTCCAAAACCCTTGGTTTAGTTTTGCCTCGGCGTGACTGTTGTGCTTGAAGTCAAATTTTCAAAATAAATTAAATTATCTTCCTGAATTTGGATGAGGTTCAAAGGCTTTAAGCCTATTCTGTAATATAGGTTTTTCCATGGAAAACCATGGTTTCCATTTATCTTATTAAGTTTTCTTCTTGTTTATACAATATCTTTCTAAGAGTTGTTTACACTCTCAACATACCATACTTGTGTAGACATTGAGGAGGCTTTAACTCTGTACAGTTCTGAATTAAATTAAATAATTAAAAATATGGCTTTTTTCTAATTATGTTCCAGATATCTTCTATTTGAAGAAGTTCTTGAGTATTCATTTTAGGTTTCAATATAATACATCTAATAGTATTTGTTTCTATTCTTTTTTGTTTCAAAGGAGAATATCTCCATTTTGTTTAATGTTTATCTTGAGCTAATGTTGTCTGAAAGCAAGCAATACTCCGACTTGCACCGATTTCATATTGTTATATTTCCTATATACATGTTTGTGTATGTAACTATATTTATATATATACACATTGTTCCTTGCATTTTAAGTCCATAGTATCAGCATATTAGTATAGAGTTTCACGTTGAACATCTTTAGAATATGAATAACTCAATAATTAAACATTTGAGTTTATTTATATATATTTTCACATACATGTCTAGTCACATGGATTCTAATTATCTATAAAAGCATACTTTGTAACTTCGCTTCAAATTTTTACGTAAGCTTTACATATAATAGTAATTGTGTTTTGGCTACTTTCATGTTACCTGTAACTGATTCTTATTCAACCTAATATAAATATAAAAATAATAGATATATTGTTTTATTCTATCATTTTTGCAAAACTTTCAACTATTCATAGTTTATTTTTTCTTTTAGCATTAACAATCAAAAGAACATAAACAAAAAGTAGTTCTTCCAACTACATTAGATATATACACATATAAAATTCTAAGGTATGGACTTGATCAGTATATCTAGAAAAATTAGTACTTTAGTACTTGGCTCCTCTGAACCTCGATACTCCAACTAGCTAGTATCCCTTCAAGATTAACAAGTATGTGAATTCCTTCTTGTCTTCTTCACACACGCTTCTCTTCCATCTCTCCTCTTTTATTAGAATGAGACAAAAATAAGCAAACAAAAGGATTTTTATGAAATACCCATCTACCACTTTTTTGGCGGTTAGTAACTACCTTCACCTCAACAACATGTGGCAAGTTGTTACTAACTCATTAATGAACTTATGTTTCCCACTCCTAAAGACAACCTTTTGACTTTTAGGGAAACGATTAATTGGCCAATTCCATAATTTCTCAATAAATCTACTCATATAGATTAGATTTCCAGGACTTATTTATGGATAATTAAATTTCACCAATAATTTTGTAGCCTCATCCCTTTCAACCATAAGTACTCAAAAATTAATTTTCCAGATTTCTCTATTTATAAAACAGAACATCATAATTACATATTTATAATAAGTGATTATCATTAGTAAATTACTAATAATTAAATTCTTCAAATGTGTTTCAAAATCAAACATTTGAAAAGGAAACACACATATGCACAATTAATTACATAAAAACATCAGGCGAGGGGTATCAAATCCTCCCCCGCTTGAATTTGACAACGTCCGAGTGTTTGATCATGGTTCTTATGAAACACTTGATAGATTATTAAAACAAAGAAGGATATGCTTCTCTAAAAGAATCCTCCAATTCTCAAGCTCCTTCTTCTTGACTGAAATATTTGCATCAAAACTTCAATTGCACTATGTGTCTATTCTGGAGCATGATTATCCTTCGATCTAGAATATGTAGTGGTTTTGAAAGGAATTCTCCTTTTGGTTCCACCTGTAAAACATTCCAACCAATTATATGAGTTAGATCATGCACATTCTTATTCAATAAATACGCATGAAAGACATTGTGAAATTTTATGTTTGTTGTTAAACACACACATGGCAACAATAGAATAAAAAAGATGAACAAGAGAGTACATCTATTATTTGACAATGATATACATTTATAGTACATTCGTGTGACCATTGGGTTCCACATCCCAAGGTATCTTGGACTCTCATGGTTGTTCACATTCTACACCAACCCATAGAGGATTAGGTGTCCAACATTCCCCCCCTTAATCCGAAGGGTTATGTATGAGTCCAAGAAGAGAGTTGTAATACAAAATGTGCAAAAATGCATGGCAGCACTAGGCTGAATGTGCTCTCTAAAATGTTGGTATAAAGGGAGGTGGTTTAAGGATGACCACCAACACTAGAATGCTTAGTGTAGTTCCAAGAACTCTTCCAAGTCTAGCATGAAGCTCAAGTCTTCTGCCAGAGGAAGTGCTCCTGATGTTTTGAAGAGGGAAACCTTCAACCATGAAAGGGAGGTCTCACCCTGCATAAAAGGGAGAACCTCAACCTGAAAAGGGAGATCTCAACCTGTGATGGTTTTAAGGATGACCAACAACTCTGGAATGCTTACTGCAATTCCTGGAACTCTTCCAAAACTGGCAAGAAGCTGAAATCTTCTGCTAGAGGAAGTGTCCCCAATTCTTTGGAGAGGTATCACTGGTTGAAGACATTCTTAGGGGCATCTTTGTCTCTAGCTACAACTCTGAATCTAGTATGGCAGGTTGTGGCTCAGGCTCGCTTGATGTGGCTTTTAAGCTTGTAGATGACCATCATTTCCCCCCTATCAGATACAAGGTGATATTATGGAGAAAACTCAACTGCAAGACTATTCAATACTCTAGAACAAGTTCTGACATATGACCGGAATATCTTCGTCGTTGTTGATGCCCATTGCCAAGAAGTGATCCATCCAAGATGAATCTTTGTTCTTGCAGGAGGTTTGTTTCTGAAGCACCTATTTGAAGAATGAATGGTTTTATGATAGTGCTTACATGGATGAAGATCAAAACAGTGATCTTTCAGATGACCAACTCGGTCACAGTGTTGGCATTTCACAATCTGTTGTTGTTGCTGTGGAAGAGGGGCAGAAGCTGAAGGTGAATTGTCATGAAGGAATCTAGCACTCTGAAACTGAATGGGCTTTGAGTAATTTGGAATATGAAAGGGCACGTCCTTCTCATATCCAAGACCTATTCTATGCTTGTTATGGACAAGCTCTTCCCAAGGTCTGATGATTGACTTGGGAAGTGTAGGCTGGACTTCTAAATCTGCTTTCACATTTGCTCTTGAATCAACCTCAACTTTACTGTCTTGATTAGTTTTTGCATGTTGATGGGAGTCAATTTCTGACTCAAAAGGAGAATTGTTCTGAACATAAACAAGTTTAGAATCATGATTATACTTCTGCAACTCCTCTTGTTGTAGCTGTGATTCAAGCTACAAAAAATCAATATTTTCATGTACATCTTGTAAACAACAATGAATATCCGTGAGAAAATCCTTGTTGATTTTGATTGTATTATTCATAGTAGAGAGTATTAGATTGTCCAATAACTCTAAGACTGCACTAATTGGAGCCATTTTTTAGCAAGTTAATCTCAAAAAAAAGTTAAAAAATGAGGAAAAGATGGACACCAATTGCTCTTTTATATAAACTTATGGGAAAAACTTAAAATAAATCTTGGCAGCTTGCAATAGTAGTTTTCAGTTGGCACATCCACTATCAGCTTTCGATACTCTGCCTCTAACAACAAGTCTTCAAAAATTGATTGCTCACTAGTCTCACCTCAGAGATCTTGGCTACACCCTCCTAGTCATAACAAAAATATTGACCGATATATTAAACACAAAAAAAAACGTTGAAGTTGATTTTAATTCTCCGAAGGAAATTCCACGCAGCTTGCTACCTTACTTTGTGATAGCATCGATGATGGGCTGCCTGAAAATAGGTTGCTCTCAAATGATAATGCCTCATGAACATGCAAATGCCTTGTCACCAAATTCAAGTGGTTTATTATTGGAAGTTCAAGAGATTGAGCATATCACAATGTCACATTCAATGTACAACATGCTTACACAATCCAACGTTTTCTTGCTCATCCCATTCTCTGTTGGATTCGTTTCACCTTCCACATTTTACCTTCATTCAGATTCAAATGTGTATTGCCAAAATGTACAACAATGAAAAATAGACATGCGATATACAAAACGCCTTTTCAGTTTCAGATTTGCCAGGAAAAGAAGGCTGAGTAGTGCCCATAATGTTACAGGTTAAATTGTTATAGGTAAAGGGGATATCATAACGTGTAGTGAACAGAAGCAGCCTGATCTCTATTTGGGTGCACTTGGAGGATTGGGTCAATTTGGAGTCATTACTAAAGCAAGAATCGTTCTTGAACGTGCTCCTCAGAGGGTAAGATGGATAAGATTGGTGTACTGGAAACTCCAAGACTTCATGCACGACCATGAGCTCCTTATTTCTCTACCACCTAGATAGACATTCGATTACATCGAAGGAATCTTTGTGGTTAACACGAATGATTCAATCAATGGTTGGCCTTCCATACATTTTCTGCCAGTCAATCCTTCGATACGTCTCTCATTCCATCCATAGCCAGCGTGCTGTTGTACGCTATTGAGGTTGCCCGCTACTATGACCATGGAATGGACATTGATAAGATAATCAAATCCTTTCTTTCGAAGCTTGGATTCATTAAGGGCTTACAATTCAACACTAACCTTTCATACTTCGATTTTCTCTATCGTGTACACCTACAAGAAATAGCAGAGAGAGAAAGCAGTATCTAGAATGTGCCTCATGCGTGGCTCAATCTCTTCATGCCTAAGAGAAAAATGGTAGAATTTTATTCCAAGATCTTCAAAAAGATACTCATAAAAGGAGTGGATGGATTAATGCTCGTGTATCCTGTCAACAGAACCTTGTGGAATTCTCACACGTCCGTTGTTACTCTCGACGAGGATATCTTCTATGCAATATCGCTCTTCCGTTTCAACAAACCTTATCTAGAGGGGCCTCCTCTCCCGATTGTCCTCGATCAGAATAACGTTGTTCTTGAGGCTTGCAGAGCAAATGGTATTATGAGGAAACACAGGCAACTTGAGCATCAGGAGAGTAACGGTTTTGAGATTTGGGGTCCACACCAGTGAAACATTAAGTGTCACCATTTTGACAAGGTAACAGTCAAGTAGAGAAAAACGTCATGGGAATAATGCTTGGCAAGGAGATAAATGCCAATGTGGGCAAGCCAGGTATCCAATGCAAAGAATAACAATGAAAGATAGCATTGATTTTAGCGCACAGTTACCACAGTGAGCACTGAGTAGTCAGAGAATCAACAAAGGCATTTTTTGTGAGGCCAACAGGAAGCCAACAGGAAAATGATATGAAAAATCACTTTTCAAAGAATAATCTAAAGATAAACGGTCAAAGGTAGTGGAAGCAGAATACGTTATAGCCGATGTGCATGAATTCCGATTAGGCACAATAGAGAGACAATCTAAGGAATTGACAGAGGAAAAGCAACAAATATCTGACTGTGAATGAATTAATGGAGTGTTATGGAAAATGAATATAAATGCAATAACTGATATGCATAGAGAGGCCACAAAACTTGTGGCTCAAATATTAGCAGGATAGGAAATCGCTAGATCTGATACCATGTTAAACACACAGATGGTAGAAACAAAATAGGAAAGATAAACAAGAGAGTACATCTATTATTTGACAATGATATACATTTATAGTACATTCATGTGACCGTTGGGTTCCACATCCCAAGGTCTCTTGGACTCTCATTGCTATTCACATTCTACACCAACCCATAGAGGATTAGGTGTCCAACATTTGCTAGAGGGGAAAGTTGGTAAGCAACTAATCCAATTCTGGCTAAGACTTCAAAAGGTCCACACTATCTAGGTGATAAATTAGCACAATTTCCAAGTGTAAGATTGATTTTTTTGGGTCTCATTTTTAAATACACATGATCTCCCACATTGAATTCCTTCTGATTTTTTTTTAAATCCGCATAACTCTTTTTGTGGTCTTGTGTTGTTTTTAAATTTTTTCTAACCTATTTAACCACTTTTCCCATTTCCTTTAACATATTTGGCCCAAACACTATTTGATCTTCATGATGGTCCCAACTTAGAGGTACTTTTCATTTTCTTCCAAATAGCACTTCAAAACATCTCATCTTCAAATAAGTATGGTACCCATTATTATATGCAAACACAACTAGGTGAAGGTGATCTTCCCACTTAGTCGGTTTGTCCATAACATGCATTCTTAACATATCCTACAATATATAGTTAGTTCTTTTTTGTTTTTCCATCGGTTTGAGGTTGATAAGTTGTACTGAAAATTAGATTTGTCTCCATTCATTCAATTAATTCCTTCCAAAATTTTGAATTGAATTTCACAACACGGTCTGAAATTACTATTTTGGGCATATCGTGAAGCTTAAATATTTCCTTCATAAAAAATTATAATATGTTGATAGATTTAAAAGTAGATTTAAAAGGAATAAAGTGTGTAACTTTATTAAGCTTATCTACCACTATCATAATTGAGTCATGCTGCTTCCTAGTTTTTGGAAATCCAGTAATTAAATCCATGGATATGGTTTCCCATTTCCATTCTCGAATTGGAAAAGGTTGCAACAATATTGTTGGATGTTGATGGGAAGACTTCACTTGTTGGAATTATAAACATCTAGCCACATATTCTTCTATCTTAAATTTCATATTAGGATAATAATAATCCTTCCTTAATATAGTTATTAGTCTTTGATACCAAGGATGACCAATTGTTGGTTTTGTTGTCACTCACAGCATTATGGGTTTTAATTGGTCAAGGTTGCCCAAGAGAAGTGAAATTTGGAGCCACTTTCCTAGGCCACAAAAGATCTCAGAGCTTAATCAGACCCTCTCCATTTCTTAGAGCTTGGAAAGAGATTCCCAATGGTATATAGAAATCCAAGAATGGACATCTGGATCGGAAGTTAGAGCATATTGAATATCACACTATGAAAGCCTTGAAAACCAAGAAAATGACTAATTATGAGGGAAAATATCTCATTTTGGGGGCCCTAGGAATAATAAGTCCTGCACATCGCAGTCCTACATCCCACACATGGTCCCAACAAGAAATTGTCAAATACCCCGCAGTCTCACAGTCATAGCAATCCCGTAGGTCCCACATCCCACATCTCAACAACCTTGCAGTCCCGCAGTCACAACAATCCCACATCCTACGTGGCCCCCATAATACCTAATGGGCCATCCTTAAGGAATCGTGGGGGGGGGGGAGAATCGCCGATAAATTTCGGTCTTAGTGTTAAATCATCACGAGGCCGAAAACCAAATATAAAGGAAAATCATGGTAGAACGAAGGCAAGGCCACACCTTTATCTCTCCTCCACATGGCAGTACGACATATTGACGATGGGAAATCCTGCATCCAGCAATCACACATGATCAGTGATCACATGAATAGAGGGGCTACTTCCCCAAAATCCTTGCGGGGTTGCGATATTGCGATTTAGTGCAAAATCGCCAAAGAGGGGCGAAACTCATTAACAAGGAAATGCCTGCGAAAAGAAGTTGGAGTAGGCATTTTTCTCTCTCCTATAAGGGGCCACATGGCGGCATATGATTGGTCCTTAGAGCTGACAGCTGATGTCATAAACGACGAGGTAGTAAGGAGGACACGTGATATTATGGATGTTGACGTGGCAGATGACACGTGTCACTCAATTTCACCATTTTCAGGGATCTTATGGGGCCATTTCTGGGTGATACGTGTCACCACTCACAGGGTGACATGTGCCAATGATGATGTCATATTGCATATCAGTGATCACAGCTGCCTAGTGGAGAAACTTAAGGAAAAGTGCATTCAGCGCAAGGATGCGGGATTTTGAGTAACAAAGAAAATTTACCCCGGATGCGATATTTCATAGGTCATATTCCGTAAGGCTTTCGCACCTGGGATATTGGCTGATGCGGTGTAAGGGGCTATCAAAGGTTTTTCAAGATTATAAAATAAAAGGCTCCTAAGCAGTAGTTGAAAGCCTTAGCGCCAAAAGGGCTAAGCACTTGGTTCAAGCCCCCAATCACATGAAGGAAGAAGCACAAAGGGGCTAAAAGCGTAAGGGCTTAAAGGGCAGTCAGACTCATCTCTTTCATGGTGTTCTTGTTTTAAAAGCCCACGCTCAAAGGTCATCCTTATTATATCATAATAAAATACACGAGGCATTTCAAAGCTCCAATAGTGTCTAACAGTGTTTTAGTGGGAAGATGGAACGAAAACTAAAGACTTAAATGGATCATGGCGTAGTAATGGAGTAGTACACGGGACTTAGGAAGATTAATGGCTTAGCATGGAGCCCCATCCCTCTACACAGCAAAGCATCAGATATATGGGAACTTACAGTTGACCCAACCCCTACTCCACAGAGTAAGGCCTTCGAGTATTAAAAGTGGAAGTTATGGAAGCCAAACGAGGAACACGAGAGGCCATACAGTGAGCCAACTGCAATTTGTAATAGAAGCTATTACTAGGATGGGTGCTAAGACAATTTAATGCTTCTATTTGACTAATATTTATTTTGATGTCCTCCAATATGCTTTCCCTCCAAGGAGGCATTATTTTTGTAATATTTTTGGGACACAAAACCATTTATGACTGATACAGCTAGTTGACCCAACAGTTGAATCTAGACCATAGATATTTTTGTTGTAATGAATGTTATTTCTCCCCTCTCCAGTTAAGTAGGGGAAAGAAAGACTTAGAAAAGGTTCATAAATTCTATAGAAAACACTACATGCTATTTTCAGACTGTATCTCTTTGTAACACAAATTTTTCAGAATATCAAGGGAATGGTGGTGATTCGCCCTTCAAGGATTACAGTATGTGTTCCCTCTATTGAACCCATTTTGTGTTCATGTTTCTTCTCTGTATTCATGCAATTATAGTTGCTAGAAATATTTCAAGCTTCCTCATATATTTATTTGTATTAATATGTGAATGCAAGTGCTTGAAATTATATCACAGATTCACTTGTCTCAATATTGTTGATGCATATACATGTTTGGACTACTAAAATCATATCTTTAAATCTACAACATTTGAATCACATCATTCATCCCCTCCTTCATCCATTATTTCTGCTTGTAACTGAAATAAGTATAGAAATCCTTAATTCCTCAAGCTATATGTGTTAAGTGTAGAAGTATTGAAGCC
Organism: Pinus taeda; assembly: GCA_000404065.3. NCBI lineage: Eukaryota > Viridiplantae > Streptophyta > Pinopsida > Pinales > Pinaceae > Pinus > Pinus taeda. The sequence goes on from APFE031198287.1 coordinate 15,008, forward strand.
TTATGCTCTATGTGATGAGTTTCACCTTCTCTTTGTCCTCTCTCATTTTCTCTGCAAAAACTTATCAAGCTATAAGCTAAAACTCATTTTCTCTTTGTCCTCTCTCATTTTCATTGCTAAAAGAAAATATATGACTCTTTATCATTTTAGATTGCATATTTATGAATTTTACATCTACATCACGCGGTGAACCTTGAAAGACAAACTTCTAAAAAAAGATCAACTCTAAAATAAATCTCAATGAACATAAAAACGCTTTGGAACCTAATGCAACACATCTAGAAGTCTAGGCTAGAAACGTGTTCCGGCTTCGTAAAACTTGGTAACTATTGTTTTCATCGAAGGTTGGGTGATTTCTCCTCTTTGATACGACAAGTGCTAGTACAGACTTTTGCTCCCCGTATTGTCGAGTATATATTGGGAGACCACAATAGGGTGATATCCTTTATCCTTAGGAAGCCGTGTCTATCGCCTTATCGATCGCAATGTACTGAACACAACATTCGGGAAGATTGACTGCCGTACATAAGTCCTTGGTAATTTCTCTTTAATTTACCACCAAGGTGTAATTTGTAGTTTTTCGAGTGGTTTGGTAATCCCTTTATCTATATTTCCATAGTAGTCACTTTCGTTCCTTTTTGACTCCTTAAAAGAAAAGGTCCATCTGAGCACTTGCCACTTCAGGATCATTAAAAATCGAAGGCGACTAGAGTCATCTTTATCTTTTTCTCGACTCTTAAAAATTGAAAAAGAAAAGTTGTGTCAAAGCGTCATTAAAATTTATTTAATTCATAATAAAATTTTCCCCTTTTAATTTTGAGTTGACCAAGTAATCTGCAATCATGGAAGAAAGTCAATTAAAACCCCATCGTTCACGGAGACTAGCGAGTCAACTGTCTTTAACTCCGGAGGTGAAACCATTCCGGGCAAAACGGTCTCGTTTAACTGAGTCCACCTCTCCTGGTTATTTGAAACTTGTGTTTCAACATCATAAAGGACTACAATTACTCTGATCATTTCTGGGACACCTGCCTTTATAGAAGAAGTTCTGCAGTTATAAGAGGAAATTAGAATTGATCCTAGTGTAACGGTAGACACTTCTATACCTGAAACAATTTCATCTAGGGCTGATCTTGAAACTGAAGTTCACTTACCTGAACATCTGGAAGTTGAATTCCAAAATTCAGAAGGTGTCACCCCTCCAGTATCTGTCACTGCAGAAGCTATACCTTCTTCGGCTCTAGAAATATTTTATGGACCTGACGGTCTACCACTTCCACCTAGACTGATTACTATAGAAGAGGTTGTAGAGGATTTTCCATCCAGTACCCCATTACATTTTGGAATTGGGATCCACTTATACCCTTCTACTCCTAAAGTTAGTTCTTTTAATCATCCTTCCATACAAGTTCCTGTCGAATCACTAGGAAATCTTTTGGATAGACTAAATATGTCTGAGCAACCATCAACATCTAGGATTGTGTCATTTGATATAGCCACAACAGAACTTCCTGCTGCCACTCTGACGATGTTTCCTGGAATACCATCTGTCCCAACTAGTTATCAATCACTAGGTGGAGTCCACCCAGGGACTGTTTCAACGACATGGTCTGTTCTTGTTTGCTCCTCTGAGATCCTATCTGGCATTTCTTATGTTGAAGCTCAACAAATTGATCCTGCATAACAGTTTCAATTTTGGCAGCCCAGTCTTCAAAGGCCCATCTACCCTTTGAGCACTGGATTGCCACCAATGGGGGACAATATGCTTTTTCATTGTTCCCTCCTAGAGAACAACCATGTGAGAGCTCACCACAAAATTCAAGTCAAACTGGAGTTACATCCAGTGGTTGGGTACCAATACTGCCTCAATAGCCAAGGGTTGTATATTCAATGCAACCATCCCAACCTGTGTCAAATATTACCACTACACCTGATATTGTGATTGTGTCGCAAGTACAAGCACAACCTGTTGTATGTCAACCTCGAGTCTCTCAGGTTGCAGTACAACAGCCTCTTGTCCCTACGTCTCAATCACAACCTCAGGTTAGTGCTTCCTTAACTGTAATGACTCAGGCTAAAATGGGTATTATCACTCCGCATCTTGGTCAATCATCCAGTATTAGGAAACAGCAAATGGTTCAACAACTATGGCTGGTGCAATATCAACAACCGCAATTCCAGCAAGCTTACCGAGGACCTAAGCAACAAGGCTTTGTAGGTAATGAGCAACCGCATTTTCAAAGTGGTTATCAACAACCATACTATAATGGTTATGCCCATCAACCTTATCAAAGTTATCAACATCAGATACATTATGCTGGTATGCAAAGACCTACTGTTCAAGAGATCCCATCTTATCCTGGATATGCTTCGCCAAACCTGAATCAACAGTTGCCTTTTGTAGCATCTCTAGAATTACCAGATCTGAATCGGCTGACAAATGATCCAATTTCTTACGCCCCTTGGTGGCCAGTGATTCCTCATAAATTTCCCTCTGATATTCCTAAATTTAATGGAAATCTAGGTGAATATCCATCAAATCACGTAATGACTTTTCATTTGTGGTGTTCATCTAACACCCTCAATGAACATTCGATTAGGCTTCGCCTTTTTCAGCTAACTCTAACTGGCTTGGCAGCAAAATGGTACATTGAATTGCCTAAAGCTTCATTTGATAACTTCAGCGCCCTTGCCACTACCTTTTTAACCCACTTTCAGTTACCCATAAGGTACGAAACAGGAACGGAACTCCTTACCAACTTTAAGCAGACAACAGCCACTCACATATCTGATCATATTCATGAGTGGTGACGATGTTGTCGAATGGTAAAAATGTATGTTCCTGATCAACTACTAGCTGAGTGGTTTATTAAGTCATTATTACCTTCTATTATTGAATATGTGGCAAAGGGTGGAGTTGTCACTGAAGAGCAAGTCATCGCTCGTGCACAATATTTAGACTTGATCTATACTCAGTCTGGCATGCTCTACGACAAAATTCCTGATGCTCCTAGACCATAATTTTCTATTCATCCCCCTCCTAAATCAAACAGGAACTCTCACGCCGGTGATGGCATGATCAGTACCTCAAGTACGCAAGCCGCAAAGGCTCCATCTAGTAAAGCCCTTGCAATTTCTAGTCAAAAAGCAAATGACAAACTTCTTGCCTCGGAGGTTAATGCAGTGTCATCTAACAAGGGCAAAGAACCAAAGGAACCAGGGGCAAGAATAAAGGGAAAAACAAAAAGAAGAAACAGGAAGATTTGACTCCTGAAAAATCTTCTGAAAACCCTACTAGGAAGAAGAAACTAGGTCAACCGTGTTTCATATGTAACGAGGAACATTGGACGAAAGATTGCCCACATGAGGATGAGGTCATGAAATTTTTAAAAAAGGCTTCAGGTACCTCAACAGTTTTGATTGATCCGTTTCCAAACCCAGAAACTAATCTGGTTGCTACCGATCATGCTTCACCATCCCAAGTGCTTATGTTGTCCATCTCAAAACAAAAAAATGATACTTTGATATCGACAAGGAATAAAGATTATGGGAATCCACAGATGTCGAACAATAAGGCTATAGATCAACCTAGTAGTTCAACAACAACTTCATCAAAAGTTGTGTTTCCCATCATTCTTGAATTAACTATAAAGAACCAGAGGGAGTAGTACATAAATAAACATTCAATCCTCGTGCCCGAGCAACACAGAATTATAGTATAGTGGAAGATTTGGCCCAATCGCCATCCTCTATGTCGACACTTGAAGTACTGTAGAATTGCCCCTCCCAAAAGCAGGATCTGTTATTAGCAATAGGTGGAACTGACCCAGCGGATTCCAATCTTGTGGCCTTTAACCATAAAGGATATGAACCTCAGTTACCGACCCAAATTGCTTTCCTTATACAAGTAAAAACCCTCAACAAAACTGTTCATTGAACAATCAATGATGAGGGGGCATCTACCTGTATTATGTCAATGAGGTGCTGGAAAACTTTAGGCTCACAACCCTCGTCACGATCATCAACGACATTAAAAGCATTTGATGGAAGAACATACACGCCGTATGGGATATTAAGTAAATTGCAAGTTGAACTAGGGGGCAAGATAATAGAAATTGAAGTCGAGGTCATTGATGGAAACCTTGACTACAATATCTTACTGGGAAGGCCCTAGATTTACGTTATGGCTGCCGTTGTGTCAACATATTTTAGAAAGATTGCATTTCCCTTCCGAGGTGGAATTAAAATCGTTGACCAACTAACCTTTTTCCCCAATAGTTCACAAGCTACTGGAACCATTCCATTGATCCATCGAAGTCCTCAACCGCTTCAAAATGTCGGAGAAGGTCTTCTAGAAGAACCTTATTTAATGGGTACTTTTTCCCTCCCACCACCGAGTAATCTGGCGGAAGTGACAAGAGTAGAAATCTGTCACATGATATCTTCTATATCACCAAATATTAAGAAGAAGTCTGACCATTTTGATAGTGTGGATCATCGCGAGGTGTTGCCCCCAAGCCCCATAGAATCTTTGGGAGTTGTCTATAATGCGACTTTTTGGAGATTCCGGTGACGGAATCCGACGGAAGAAATGAGGTTAAATCTTGATTTTTAGCAGTTAAAATGGTTTTTTAACTGCATATTTGGATTCAGCGCCGTGGAAAACCCCTGGGAGCCATTGATTGTGTAGAAACTAGCTATCAAACTTGGGATTCCAATGAATTGCTGCTAGATTTTGACCGGAAAAATCCGCCGGAAAGGATTTCAAAAAGTCGCGTTATAGACTACTGCGAATCTTTGTACCAATTAATTTTCTGGGCCTGGGCGGTGAACCCAAATCAACACTCAGTGAGTGTTTGGATCTAGAGTATGGTACCTCTTCCGATCCTTGGTCTCATATACATTCTACAGACAAAGGAATCATTCAGTCAATGATGATAGGAGAGATGTCGTGGGAAGATTACCACCATCGTTCCCACCTTCAAGATAACAATGAAGATTATTCAAGTGACCTTAATCATCCTTCAGTTTTTTATTTTCTATCAAAAACTGTAAAACAAGGACCCCTAGAGCAAAATTATAGTTGAGTCATTCACTTCATCTTGTAAAAAGCTTGGGGGGCATGCACCTAGTTGTAAAGATAAGTTTCCTTGTAGGTTTTGTGATTGGTCTGCCACGCTGGTCTGTCACACCATTCACCTTTGTCTATTCTGGACGAAGCCGTCCTGCTTCACTACAGTGATTTCCATCTGGTTATAAGAGACTCTCCTTTTCATCATGTTGGGGGCATGCAAACCACATGAGCAATTTTTCCGCAAGGTTCAAGCTCATTAAAAAATAGACCCGCCATTGAGCATAGTTTCTTCAGGTTCAAGCTCATTAAAAAATAAACCTGCCTTCAGTAAAAGACCTCCACGATTTCCATACTATCAGCCTTTGAGCCTCGGTAGTGTTTTTCCATCACCTCCATTCTTTTGGCCAATCATATGCTTCCACTTGATTGTTTACCCTTTTGAGGAACAGCTGTGACAAGTGGTTCTATTAGCCACCCTCTTCACACTGCCATGTTTTGAGAAGATCCAAACTTACTTGGAACCAGTTACTACCCGAAAACACCACTCGTTCCTCGGAAACGAGTCTCGTTTAAGAATTTTTTAGACTCGTTAAATATGAAAACATTGCCGAGCTATTGGCCTTTCCAACTCATTAAAGTAAAGGGAAGTGTCATCCCTCCTGTATTTTAATCTTTTGGGACCTGGGGGATTATCAAACAAAAATATTGAGTGCTTGTCTTTTCGGCTCGCTAAAGCAATTGAAAAGTCATCCCTTTGGTATTATTTTATACTTTTTCGGACTTAAGGGATTATGCTACGAAAAAGGATTGTTGGAGTTTCATTTTCGTCCCTTTTCAAACTCTCTAAACAAGAAAAGGACCGAGTTTTCTTTGTCGTTAAACTCGTTAAAACAATAGCGAAAAACTTGTCCAACCAGACAAGAATGAGTTTCATTGTCGCTAGGCTCGCTAAAACATAGTAATAGGTTTGCCCGAAAGGAAAATTATAGAACAAGCATATGTTATCCTTCTCAAGCTTGACAAAAATAAAGAGGTACTGGTCAGCAATGACTGGGGAAAAATGGAAGAAAACTTGAAGAATCTTATTAGTAGTAGGTCGCTCTTGAACATGACACTTTCACCCCATCACCATGATTGAGTCAGGTTGGGTTATTCCGTTCACCGATCATATCACCATTGGTCATTCGTACCATCCATTTTTGGGGTTAACGCTACCAATCCATTTCAGTGTCGCCGATATGTTCAAGAGAAGTCATTCAAAGAATTCGCCATCCAGTTAATGCCTCATCCGCTGCAATACCTTCACCCTCCATTTTTCATGACCGCCATTCCTGAACCTTGTATGATCAGATCATTTTCATCTCCAGAAAATCATTTGCTTTGTTTCGGGTCATAGATGTGGGATACATCAAGGCCCTCCTATGACGAGTCACTTCTTGTCGACATCAGCTCATTATCCAAGAAGCTGACTTAGAAACAACCCTTTCAGTACTTTGAAGCTTGCTTGCCTCAATGGCAAGTTTCTCACTTCCGGCGACAGGTTTACATTAATGGACTTCGACCGAAAGATTTTGCGTGGTGTTCAACATCGACTCATATATTCGCACCACATGAATTGTATTGTAGTACCTTGAGGGGTCATTATCATTATCGGTGATTCCTCTCGCACCTGTTAACAGCTTACATCATTGGCTGGTAATCAGGCGATGTCTTTCCATGCTCGACTCTAGAACATCTTTTCACATGGATCGACTTGTACATTGAGCAAAGATTGAACGAGTTTGAAGATCCTGGATCTAGTTTCATCCATTCGGGCTATGATATATTCAGGAAAATAAAGACATCAAATGTACACAGAAGCTATACAGATGATCATCCAAGCTAAGGGATGATGAATCTACATAGAAAGAATCACCAATCTGCAACAGCAGATGATTATCTATCATATGTACATGAAAATAATTTATAAAGCTGAGCATGGGAATGCCCGCCTTAGCTAGATCATGAAAATAATATGATGATGATGTATTGTATTGTATCTTATATAGGTCACCTTCCAGTTCGAATACCTCGGATCCTCATGATAAAGCATTTCACCCGACATCAAAAGATTTACAACCTCATGCTTTAGGGGACAACTGTGATAGACATATTTGGGCTCTTCAACCCCAATCATATATGTCAATAAACCAAGGGCTCTTTAACCCATAAAAGTGTTGTTTCATACCCTAAAGGATCATGGTCAACTAATTACATCATTTCCCTGAAGTTCCACCTAAAAAACCACTCAGGACTGGCCAAAATTGGACCATACTGACTGCTCCTTGGTCAAGGTGTGATGCATACTAGCTGCTACACTAGCCAGGTGTGATGCATACTAAAAGAGCCTTCTGTGGGCTGCAATGAGCGAGAATAGACAAATGACAGAGACAGTTTGTTAAGTGGATGCTCATGGAATCTTCTAGAAACTTCTCCTATGACACTTGCCTCTCTGAATTCGCCCAGGAATGAGTAAGAGATCAATGAAATCTCCAAGTGGAACCAAGAACTATTAGTGGAATGACACTAATCAAAAACCTAGAGCTGACTCACCCCATTGCAAGACATCTATAAATGGATCCCTCATCTGAGAGATATGGAGGCTGGAATTTTGTATTTTGTAAGGAAGTGTTGTTGGTTTATCTTTGAGAAGAGACATTGTATTGTTGGGTGATCTTTCTTTTCATGAGGTGAAGAGGGATTTGACACTGGGAGGATGATGCTGGATTAGACAGCTGGGTTGTAATCCTCTCTTCTACTATTAATAAATTTATTTGAGTTTTCCTCCATATAATCGTGTATTTTTTAATCTTGTTATTTGTGAATGCAATAGTATGGTCAATGTATTTCTGATTCTGCATTGTTTATGATATGATAGATTGAGATGCTTTAATGGTGTTTTGTTGCTTTGCCTCTACACATATTCTCTAAAGCGAGATAATTAGGAGAGGAGTGGCAAGCTCTATCAAGGGAGAGAGGAAACAAGAAAGGAGACAAGTGGAAGATCCAGGTTGGTCCCCTTTTGCTTCTCTCTTATCTATCATACATAAAAGAAATCCAATTTTCTTCGATTTTTTGTTTCTAAGATAGCTACCCGTCTTAGTGAGACTGGAAGATCGAAAAGACACTAGTTTTCCTAGAAACAAGAGGAATCTCTTTATCTCTGGGCCTATCCTAGGTGGAGGATTCCCAGTGAGAATAGTCATGATTGGATGCAAAAAAGAGTCTATGAAGTCAGAGTATGTATAAGGTGACCTAAACTCATGGAAAAGTGGGGTCCAAAAGATGACAGATCTGGGCTGGCCCCTGGTGTCAAGCTTATGGAGAGTAAAGGGAAACTTATTTGATTGATAATACAAAAATAGATGGTATAGAAAAAAGGAGTATTTGAATACTCTCTCATTTCCCATTCTTGTGAACTGCTCATGCATTCTATCAGCTATAAAACTAGCAAAGTCTTATATGGTTGCAAGAGGTTGTCCTTGGTTATAGATGGACATGAAAGCAAGAATAATTTCATCAATGTACTCACTTGTAGTGTAGCCCAACACACATGATATCAAGGCTACAATGTTTTGGCCCCATGGAGAGAAAATCATTAATACATATGGAGGGGGGTCCTAAGGGATTTGTTTTTCCTCCCTAATGAAGGTTTGGAACAACTGGGCCAATTTTACAGGGCTAAGCTTGGGATACTCATCCAACAGGTCTCTAATAGAGAGTGGAGTTAGGTTTGGCCCTGGTTGGAATTGTAGCATTTCATTAGTGGACTCAGCTGCGATAGTGAAAAGAACCTTCTGGTCATGAGACATTATGGTTATATGGCTGGGGATGTAACAGGCATAGCACATATGGACAATTTCTAGAAAGATGTAAACTTGGAGGAACTGGTATTTGGGTAGCAGTATATTTTATTTGGAAGTCTGTGTCAGCCAGGGGAAGGTGATCCAGGCCTAGGTGTGGAGTAGTAATGGGCCTTACATCCATGGCGATAGGCGCAGCCATAATTTGTGGTTTTGAATTATGCTCAGGGGTTTCAGTAAAGGTTCTTGGGACTTTTAGAGGGTTTAGGTAAACAATTTCTTATTGCCAGTCTTTTTACTCCATTTCTTAATTTAAAATACTGCACAAACCAAAAATTTTGAAATTTTGCAAGGGTAAGAGGTATTTCGTGGTAAAATACCTGGAATTGGGCAATCTGGCTCTGAAATTGCTGGTTCACGATAGCTGGAGCTGTTGGCGTAGCCCTAGTATGGTCTGAAAAGGTTGGTTGGCTATTTGCAACGTCTTTTGGTGTAGAATTGGAAGTCTATGGGTAAATTCGGTGTTTGCAGTGGTTGGCAATGGTTTTTTAGAATCCACTTAGAGAATACGCGAAAGAGGGTAAAATAGGGCTTCATGGTCTTTTATAGGGAAAACGGTTAATTTTTGGTAGGTTCACTTTTGGATGAATAGTGACAGTTTTTCGGTTAAATGGGGGAAGCGGTTTTGAAGGGCCATCGCACCGCTTTTGTGGTGCGGGAGGTATTCGGGAGGGGTCGCCCGATTCCATACATCGTTTGACATGTAGCATCGGGGGTCGGGAGGAAAACCACTTTATCAGCGGCTATTGTTTAGTCATCAGGCGCAGCCGATATGATTATGGGTCATTGGATGTGGGGAAGGGATGAGCAACGGTGGTCGGGAGGAAAAGTTGCACTGTGGGAAATGATGGGATTTGATGGGGGGGCCTGGGGATTTAATTATGGTGGTTTTGATATTAGTTTAGGGACTAATCCAGGGTTAAGTGATTGGTTCGAGCTTTAATGAGTGATTAGGGAGTCGAACAAGGCCAACGCAGGATTAACTTAAGTTTTACCGAGGTTAGGCAAATTAAGTGAAATTATATCGGGATAAGGGGTAGTTTATATTAGCTTTTATTAAAAATAAGGGGTTGGGGTATTTTACATAGGGTTTTAATTCAATACGAGCTTAATGGTTTTCGGGGAATTTATATAATAAAGTTAATTTAATTAATATGAAAGTGATGGCAGAATGGGTTTTCCTAAGTAAAAAAGGGGTAAAGTATATGTGATTGTGTGTTTAGATTTATACTTAGGATAAAATTCTTAGTGGGTTTGTTGGTGAACAAGGACTTACATGGGGGTGAGTCACTTTTCCTAGGTAAAAGGTGTCTACCATAAGAAAGTGTGGTTTTATTAGGGAAATGAGGAGAAAGGAAGTGGGGTGAATTTTTTATGAAGGGGATTCTAGCACTTATGCCCATAAGTCATCAACCCAAGGGTATGGTCCCTCCAAAAGTCAAAGAAATGCTCTAAGCCCCTTTGACTTAAAGGATTTTAAGCACGACAACTTATTTATGGGAAATTAGTGAAGTAAAGGGGTGAAATGAATGAGGGGATGTCAAATAAACCATAGTGTGAACCATTGTCTTTGCTTTGTTTACTACTAATGCATATTTGAAAGATGTATTTGAAACAATGACATAATTACTTTTGTGTGATCATATGATATTTATGCAAACTTTCTACTACTTACCCATTTACTCATCCTACCATTTTTTCTTCACTTTATTAGGGTGCATTTAGGCTAGCAAATCCTTATCATTCTTTTTCTTTTCTTTACAAAGTAAACTATCTAATTCTAACCTTATATCATCCAAGGGCTCAAATTAAATTGATGGGCTCCTTTTATTTACTCTACCTATCTAATGATCTGTGTCGAAAATAGCAACAAGAAATTCTAAAAATAGAAATGCTATAAATAGAATTGCTATAAATAGAAATTTAGCCAGTGTTGAACATAGCAACAAGGAATGAAAAATGGAAGTGCTAAAAATAGCATTCTATAAATAGCATTTCAGGATACCTTCCTATTTTAGTAATTCCCTGAACTAAAATAGTGAAGAAAAATTTGAATTTGATCTTAGCAACAATTTGTAAAATAATTAATTAATTCATCTTGAGTTAATTAGTTAAGGAAAATCAAACATGAAGTCTATGTGGGGACATGTAACAATTTCTCCATTAATCGAAGAATTTATCTATCAGTTAAAGAGATAAGGATGAGTTGTAATATTGAGTTGTAATTAGTTGGCTCAGTTAACTGAGTCAAGTCCAGTTAGATTAATTCAAACAGTTTGTTGAATTAATGTGAGTTCTGTTAGTTAATGTTTGCATGCATGTAACTGTTGCACTTCAGATAACTGAATATTCTCTCATAAATAACTCATGCATGTCAGTTCAGTCAGAGACCCAGTTGAGATCAAATGGAGGGGCAGCGTACTATCAATTGCTAGAATATTCCATTGTGAATATTCCTTGCATGCAGAAGGAATTCTTTCCTTAAGGATTGCGCAGTTACTTCTTCAGGTTTTGTGAGTATGATGAGGCCAATTCACACATGTGGCTTCATTGGACCCCAAGAAAAATTGCACAAGGAAATAGGAGGCTTGGAGGGCTTTAGGATGACATATACTATGTCTATTCAGTATGTGAGCTGTATTGTTTGATTGCAGAGAGAGCATGATAGTTTGAGAGCTGATTCTTTTTGTAACTTGAAAAAGATTTCCACTTGTATGATAATACAGAGATTGGGGTTTTAGGCTGAGGCTTTCCTTGGGTTATTTCTTCTATATTATGTGAGATTGATTTCTCATTCTCAGTTATATGTGTTCTCTTGATCTTGCTTAATTTGATTAAGCTTACGCAAAGTGTTGTAGAAGTAGATCTTGTATTGTGTTTTAGTATATTGCATAATCTATTGATCTATAGTGGAAATTTCTACATGGTATCGGTGCAAAGGTGATCAAGGCAAAGAACAATATACAAGAAGGAGAAGTTCGAAGTTTGTGATTCCCGAATATAGAAATCGAGTTCTTATGACATCTCAATTTCACCAATGGCGTTCAGTGGTTTAAGACTCGAGTATGCCCTTGATGGAAACTCGAGTTATATAGCCTGGAAGGATTACATGGAGGTAGTATTAGAGGATAATGGTCTAAAGGACTTCATTGATCAAGAATTCCCCAAGCTGACTAATGCTACTCAACTGGCGAAATGGAAGAAATGTGTGGCTAAAGTAAGGATAATCCTTCTGGTGGGAGTTTGAGACCACATTGTCTCGAGCCTCCATGGGAAGGAGACACTGTTTTCGATGTGGAAAACATTGAAAGATCTATATCATAATAGTAGCGATCAAAGGACGCTGGCGCTGAAAGACAAGCTTCGTAAGATCAAGTGTGAAAAGGGCGACACAATCTCTACATATCTGAACAAGCTCACCACTTGTAGGGATGAGCTTGGAAGTGTAGGGATCACAACCGCTAATGATGACATGGTGAGTCTTGCACTCCTTGATCTTCCTAAGAGCTGGCATAGCTACCAAGACTCGGTTAATGGAAGACAAAAAATACCAGATTGGGAATGACTTTGGTCGGAGCTGATGCAGGAGGAAATAAGAAGAAGCACCAGAGATGGATCCTCATCGAAGCAAGATGATGAGGAAAATCTAGCCTTCGCGAGTAAGGCGAGGAAAGGGAAAGGGAAGGCATCCCATCCCAAATCCGATTCTTCCCATGGTGGGAAGAATATTGACAAATCAAAAGTGTGATGCTTTCATTGTCATGAAGTGGGCCATTATGCTACAAATTGTCCACAGAAGAAATCCAAGAAGGGTTCCTTGAAGGGATCTGATGGTGAGGCACTGGCCTCATAGTTTGAGTTGGATTTCTCGCTTATCGCATGCATGATTTCATCCATGGTGGGATGTATGTGGTACCTAGATAGTGGAGCTTCATTCCACATGTCAGGTGACAAGAATCTTTTCAGTACCTTGGAGGAGAAGGATCTCCAGATGTGGATCGAGATGGGCGATGATGGAAAGTACCATGTTTCAGGCGAAGGTACGGTTTTGTTTCAGAAGGAGCATGGAGCCCCCCTCACCCTGATTGATGTAAAGTATGTACCAGGTCTGAAGAAGAATCTTGTGTCTATCACTATGCTAGAAGATAAAGGCTATGATGTAATCTTTAGCAAAGGAAAGGTATTCCTGAGGCATATTGGTACTAGACAGACAAAGCGAATAGGGATTTGAGTCAAGAATCTCTAGAATATGGAGGTATACAATTGTGCTACTTTGAGTTCCAAAGCTGAGATGGTGGAAAGCCAAGATGTTGGCGAGCCATGGCATAGAAGACTAGGCCACTTGAACCATGGAGCCCTGAAGATCATGCAGCAGATTTCTACCGGATTACCCAACGGAAAACTTGAGCAGATGACTACATGCAAAGGTTGTACCTTGGGTAAGTATGTGAAATCTTCCTTTTCGGATTGAGACAGTAGAGCTGGATCAATCTTGGAGCAAGTTCACTCAGATGTTTGTGGACCCTTCTCTACATCCTCCACCGCTAAACAAAGGTACTATGTTATTTTTATTGATGATTTTTCTCGTAGATGCTGGATCTACTTTATGCAAAAGAAGGATCAGACCTTCTTGAGGTTTTGTGAGTTTAAAGCCTTGGCAGAGAAAGAATCTGGATATAAAATAAAAGCCTTGTGTAGTGGCAATGGTGGAGAGTATGTCTCCCAACAGTTTAAAGACTTTTGCGCTGTAGAAGGTATTAAACAGGAATTGACGGCACCCCATAACCCACAATAGAATGGGGTGGCCGAAAAGAAGAACATATCTATTTTGGGAGTAGCTCGAGTGATGTTGCATGACCAAAGCCTACCACTGCATTTGTGGGCTGAGGCATGTAATACAATAGTATACTTGCAGAACAGAAGCCCGCACCGTATATTGGGGATGAAGACACCTATGGAGGCCTTTTCTGGGAAGCGACCTAATGTAAGTCACTTCTGAACCTTTGGATCATCAGTTTACTGTCATGTGACCAAATATGCCAGGAAGAATCTAGACCCAATAGCTGAGTTGGGAATAATTGCGGTGTACACGAATACAACCCACAATTATCCAGTGTACCTGCCTTTGACTCAGAGGACAGTGGTACGCAGGGATCTGAAGTTCGATGAGTAGAAATCCATGCGCTTATCACTTGAGAGGGAGCTCAAGTTGCATGCAGAGGAGGAGCTTTCAGTTTCTAAGGAGGAGGAGCCTCATATTGATGCGGAGCAGCCGCATGCAAAGGATCCGGGAGTGGATACATCCACTCATGTTAAGACTTCCATATATGGGTGGAAACACTCAAGGGAAGCTGGCAGGTTGATGCTGGATGCGTGGGAGAATGTGGGACAGCCATCTTCTCAGCGCAGAAAAAGGAGGTCACCCGAGCGGTACATTGGGTACATGGCCTTGGTTAGGGAGTGTGTAGATTTTGAACCTTCTTCATTCAAGGAGGTAGTGCAGCAACCAGTCTAGGTTGATGCAATGGTAAAGGAATATGACTCTATCATTCAGAACAGTGTGTGGGACATCGTCCCAAGACCTCAGGGCAAGTCAATGGTGAGTTCCAGATGGCTTTACAACGTAAAGCAAACAACTAATAGCAGTGTTGAGAAACATAAGGCAAGGTTTGTTGCCCGGGGTTTCTCACAGGTTGAGGGGATTGACTGCGATGAGACTTTTTCTCCCGTAGCAAGGTACTCATCGATTAGATCGATGTTGGCACTATCAGCTCAGATAGGGTGGAAGATCCACTAGATGGATGTGAAAACATCATTCCTCAATGGGAAGATTGAGGAGGAGGTGTACATTGAGTAGCCAGAGGGTTTCAAGACCTTCGATCATGAGTCACATGTGTGTAGACTCAAGAGGCTCTATATGGGCTAAAGCAAGCACCCTTTGCTTGGTACACTAGTATCGACAACTATTTCACGAGGCAGATGCGAACCTTTACCACATCATGGTAGAAGGTAAACCATTGATCATTGTTCTTTATGTCGATGATCTGATTTTGACATGTGATGATCAATTGATGTAGTCTTTCAAAGAGGACCTTGCAAGAGAGTTCGAGATGAAGGACATGGGCCTTATGCACTACTTTCTAAGCATGGAGGTGTGGCAGAAAGATGGTGAAGTATTTGTGTCTCAAGGAAAGTATGCCAATGAGATACTCAGGAGCTTTCACATGGAGAAGTGCAAGACCATGCAGACTCCTCTAGCTAGGAACTGGAGGAAGGAGGATGCTACTTCAGGTGAGGTAGTAGTTGTTGTTGTTTATCGACAACTGGTGGGTTCACTTATGTATCTGGTGAGAACATGACCCGACTTATGCTTTGCTGTGAACCAACTGAGTCAAGCTATGGTTCATCAAACCAAGTTGTTTTGGAAGGCAGTGAAGCATGTGCTGAGATACCTCAGAGGCACATCTTATTTTGGATTGTGGTACAGACAGATAGAGGGAGTGAAGCTTCAGGGTTTCATAGATTCGGATCGAGCAGGGAGTCCATCAGACTAGAAGAGCACTTCTGGAGGAATCTTCAACCTTGGTTCAACTACAGTTTCCTGGTACAGCATGAAAGATAAATCAGTTGCACTTAGCTCAACAGAGGTTGAATACATGGCTGCTAGTCAAGCTGCATGTGAGGCCATTTGGATGTGGAAGATTCTAGTGGGATTGTTTGGTCAAAGGATGGATCGTACAGTGATCTACTGTGATAACTAGAGTTGTATTAAATTTTCTGAGAATCCAGTTTTTCATGACAGGTCCAAGCACATTGATATCCAGTATCACCATCTTCGAGACTGTGCAGTCAAGAGGATCATGTTGTTGCTCTATGTTTCGACCAAGGAATAAGATGCAGATATTTTGACGAAGGCATTGTCAAAATGCAAGTTCGAGTTCCACAGAGACAAGATTGGGGTTACTGATAATCCCTTTCTTGTTGAGAGGGAGTGTTGAAAATAGCAACAAGAAATGCTAAAAATAGCACTGCTATAAATAGCAGTTCAACCATTGTTGAACATAGCAAAAAGCAATGAAAAATGGAAGTGCTAAAAATAACATTCTATAAATAGCATTTCAGGATACCTTCCTATTTTAGTCAGTCCCTGAACTAAAATAGTGAAGTAAAATTCTAATTTGATCATAGTAGCTATTTGTAAAATAATTAATTAATTCATCTTGAGTTAATTAGTTAAGGAAAATCAAACATGAAGTCTATGTGGGGACATGCAACAGTTTCTCCATTAATTGAGGAATTTATCCATCAGTTAAAGAGATAAGGATGAGTTGTAATATTGAGTTGTAATTAGTTGGCTCAGTTAACTGAGTCAAGTCCAATTATTTTAATTCAAACAGTTTGTTGAATTAATGTGAGTTCAGCTAGTTAATGCTTACATGCATGTAATTGCTGCACTTCAGATAACTGAATATTTTCTCATAAATAACTCATACATGTCAATTCAATCAGAGACCCAATTGAGATCAGATGAAGAGGCAATGTACTATTAGTTGCTAGATTATTCCATTGTGAATATTCCTTGCATGCAGCAGGAATTCTGTCCTTGAGGATTGCGTAGTTACTTCTTCAGGTTTTGTGAGTATGATGAGGCCAATTCACACATGTGGCTTCACTGGACCCCAAGAAAAATTTCGCAAGGAAATAGTTTGCTTGGAGGGCTTGAGGAGGACATATACTATGTCTATTTAGTCTATGAGTTGTATTTTTTTATTGCAAAGAGAGCAGGATATCTTGAGAGATGATTCTTTTTGTAACTTGAACAAGATTTCCAATTGTATGATAATACAAAGATTGGGGTTTTAGGTTAACACTTTCCCCAGGTTATTTCTTCTGTGTTATGTGAGATTGATTTCTCATTCTCAGTTATATGTGTTCTCTTGATCTTGCTCAATTTGATTAAGCTTCCGCAAAGTGTTGTAGAAGTAGATCTTGTATTGTGTTTTAGTATATTGCATAATCTGTTGATCTACAGTGGAAATTTATACAATCTGCCAAGATTACACTATTTGGTCAGATTTTATTCTCTAACTATAAACATAAAATTTAAAACATGAAATAGCCAAGTTTAAACAATTTGACTATCATGGATTGTGGCATGAATTACAAGCTGCACACAATCATTATTATGCATAAAAGTAAATAGCAGTGGCATTTTGACTTGCACTCTTTCATGGTCTCTTTTTGTCTTTTGGGATTCATATATCTTTATTTTTTGACCTTTTCTTATTCTTTTGTCCTTTGATTATTCTTTTAGGACATACCCTCTTCACATTTTTTTTTTATCTTTTTAGTATTAGAAAACATTTGCAGAAAGAAAAGGTACGTACAATATTACAAGGCTTAACCTTAGTCATTCAAAATTATGACTCCTATTGGTATAGGAACCTAACACCACCCATCATTCCTAATTCAGTGGTAGGTTCACCACCTCTAAGTGATCCTATGGAAGTCTACCTATTGAATTCTTATGCCATACTTCAAACTTTTTAATTGTTCTTTAATTATCTGATCACAACATACATAAGAATAATTGTTTCAGTTCATGACCCATAAAAGGCCTAATGTTGCAAATTACAGCTCTGATACCACTAGTAATATACCTCCTCTTAAATTTTTTTTTTTAATGTAAACATAGACATTCTTAGGAAAAAAACCCTTTATCCTAAAGTAGTCACCATGATTGTGACATCCTTTTTATCTGTAATTTTCTGTATTGGTATTTTGTTCCTAACTTCCACTATCATTTTTATTTGAACCCCTTAATATGGTCACCTATATTATATTCTTCTTTTGGTTTGATGGTCATTGATATTCTTCATTTTCTATTTCTCAACATTTTTATAAGTCATTAGACCCCTAAAGGTATTATACAACAGTTATTTATATGCTCTCATAGAGATTGGTCCACAAGTTTTAATGTTACTTCTACCTGTCTTTTGGTAATGTACTTTATATTTATAAAGTATTTTTTTTCCTTAAACAAAATACGTGTTTTCATTTGTCAACACATTTATGGTATATACAATATCACTTTCTTTATTTTTCCTATACTTAGTATTATAATGTACCATCAACCATACATATGTTTTCTAAATGAATCATTCATATTTTAGCTTTTGAATAAATATATATCTTGCCTCAACCGTAACAATAATATACTACGCTCATATGTTTCAGTTGAATCCGTTTCATTCACATATATTAAAGCTTAAACTATAAGTCATTAGACCCCTAAAGGTATTCTATAACAGTTATTTATATGCTATCATAGAGATTGGTCCACAAGTTTTAACGTTACCTCTACCTTATCTAACATGTCTTTTGGTAATGTACTTTATATTTATAAAGTATTATTTTTCCTTAAACAAAATATTTGTTTTCATTTGTCAACACATTTACATTATATACAATATTTATAAGTCATTAGACCCCTAAAGGTATTCTACAACAGTTATTTATATGCTCTCATAGAGATTGGTCCACAAGTTTTAATGTTACTTCTACCTGTCTTTTGGTAATGTACTTTATACTTATAAAGTATAGTTTTTCCTTAAAAAAAAATATGTGTTTTCATTTGTCAACACATTTATAGTATATGCAATATCACTTTCTTTATTTTTCCTATACTTAGTATTATAATGTACCATCAACCATACATATGTTTTCTAAATGAATCATTCATATTTTAGCCTTTGAATAAATATATATCTTGCCTCAACCGTAACAATAATATACTACGCTCATATGTTTGAGTTGAATCCGTTTCATTCACATATATTAAAGCTTAAACTCTAAGTCATTAGACCCCTAAAGGTATTCTATAACAGTTATTTATATGCTCTCATATAGATTGGTCCACAAGTTTTAACGTTACCTCTACCTTATCTAACATGTCTTTTGGTAATGTACTTTATATTTATAAAGTATTATTCTTCCTTAAACAAAATATTTGTTTTCATTTGTCAACACATTTACATTATATACAATATTTATAAGTCATTAGATCCCTAAAGGTATTCTACAATAGTTATTTATATGCTCTCATAGAGATTGGTCCACAAGTTTTAATGTTACTTCTACCTGTCTTTTGGTAATGTACTTTATATTTATAAAGGATTGTTTTTCCTTAAACAAAATACGTGTTTTCATTTGTCAACACATTTATGGTATATGCAATATCACTTTCTTTATTTTTCCTATATTTAGTATTATAATGTACCATCAACCATACATATGTTTTCTAAATGAATCATTCATATTTTAGCCTTTGAATAAATATATATCTTGCCTCAACCGTAACAATAATATACTACGCTCATATGTTTGAGTTGAATCCATTTCTTTCACATATATTAAAGCTTAAACTATAAGTCATTAGACACCTAAAGGTATTCTATAACAGTTATTTATATGCTCTCATAGAGATTGGTCCACAAGTTTTAACGTTACCTCTACCTTATCTAACATGTCTTTTGGCAATGTACTTTATATTTATAAAGTATTATTTTTCCTTAAACAAAATATTTGTTTTCATTTGTCAACACATTTACATTATATACAATATTTATAAGTCATTAGACCCCTAAAGGTATTCTACAACAGTTCTTTATATGCTCTCATAGAGATTGGTCCACAAGTTTTAATGTTACTTCTACCTGTCTTTTCGTAATGTACTTTATATTTATAAAGTATTGTTTTTCCTTAAACAAAATACGTGTTTTCATTTGTCAACACATTTATGGTATATACAATATCACTTTCTTTATTTTTCCTATACTTAGTATTATAATGTACCATATTATAATGTACCATCGACCATACATATGTTTTCTAAATGAATCATTCATATTTTAGCCTTTGAATAAATATATATCTTGCCTCAACTGTAACAATAATATACTACGCTCATATGTTTGAGTCGAATCCGTTTCATTCACATATATTAAAGCTTAAACTATAAGTCATTAGACCCCTAAAGGTATTCTATAACAGTTATTTATATGCTCTCATAGAGATTGGTCCACAAGTTTTAACGTTACCTTTACCTTATAAAGTACTATTTTTCCTTAAACAAAATATTTGTTTTCATTTGTCAAGACATTTACATTATATACAATATCGCTTTCTTTATTTTTCCTATAATTAGTACTATAATGTTAATGTACCATCAACATTATATATGTTTTCCAAATGAATCATTCATATTTTTAGCCTTTGAATAAACATATTTCTTGTCCCAACCGTAACGATAATATATTATGCTCATATGTTTGAGTTGCATCAGTTTCATTTGCATATATTAAAGCTTAAACTATGCAATCACAGTTCCCATGTGGTATTATTGATTCCTCGATTCAATATTTGATATATTATTATTGATTCCTCGATTCAATATTTGATATATTATATAAGTATGGGTTTTCCATGGATATTTTCTAGACTCTTCCACACTAGTTACGTGTCAACCCTATGGGCTTTTTGTATAGATTTCTTGTAGATTCAAACTCCTAATTATAATTTACTAAAACAATAGACTTGAATCTACTCTATTCATCATCGAGAACAATTAAATGATCGTGAAATAATGAAGCATACAAGAGAAAGAATTCAATCGCACATGACACAATGATTTTCCAGGAAAAGCCATAGTGAAAAATCCCTGCTATTTTTATATTGCATTAGACAAAGAATTTGGATGATTACAATATGCTCTGCTCAACTTTGAGCTCAACCGGCACAAGTATTTTCTACCCTCTACCTCATAAGATGACTCTAGCCAATACTTAGCTAATTTTGATGCCTTCCAACCTCCTAATTACTTGCTCTCACAAACTCCGTGCAAAAACTTGTGCTTCATATTGCTTGGTCTCACCAACTCGTGCTATCCAAAACAATGATTAAACTTGTGTCTTCATTCTTCCTTTTTGTTGGGTTGTGTTATATTCTTTCCACAACTAACCCACGTAGTTAACGAGGGGTTTAGAAGGGGGGCCGAGACCCCCATTCGTTGCGGCAATTGCAAAGTGGGGGGACTCACAGGGGGTTTGAGGGGTGCAGGTAAACCCACTCTATGGGGTCTGGGGCAGGGCCCCGGAAAATTTTGTTTTTGGACCCTATATTAGGTTGGGAAAACCTACCTATGGTTTTGTGCATGATCTTTCGCACATGGTTTTGGACATCATGGTTTTTGGTCCATGGTTTTGGATGCAATGGTTTTCGGTCCAAGGTATTGGATGCTTTGATATGTATAAATATGTGTTGTAACATTAAAAGGAAATTAATAAAAAATCAAGCTAGTAGTCCCAGTTTTGGGATCCAGGGGAAATCTTTGTGTATATGTGTTTTATGTGTTATGCTCTCGCATTGTTTATTTTCTATGTTTTAGAATTTGTATGCAGGTAATTTCTATACAGGGTTAAAACCTACATTTGGTATCAGAGTTGTTTTGGCTTCAAGGGGATGCCTTTGTTGTTGAGGGGTTTTGCTCGGGCCTGTGGTAGACTCTGTTCAGTGGGAGATCTGCGAGATCGATTCTGGTGGTGAAAGAAGATGGCGAGTAGTGGAAAGATAGAGATCGAGAAATTTAATGGTCAAGGTTTTGAGTTATGGAAACTCAAGATGGAGGATTTTTTGGTGGATAAAGATCAGTGGATCCCGGTAGATCCGGGTATTAAATCAATAGGAGTTTCCAATGAAGAATGGAAGAAGTTAGATCGAAAGATAAAGAGCACAAAAGGATTGTGTGTCTCAGATTCAGTATTGTTGAATGTATCAGGGGAAGCTATGGCTAAGGCTTTGTGGGACAAGTTAGGGACTTTGTACCAATTTAAGTCTCTGGTGAATAAATTGTTCCTACAGAAAAAGTTGTATAACCTGAGGATGCAATATGGAGACTCGGTGACAAAGCATCTGAACGCATTTAATATTGTGGTAAGTCAGTTATTATATGTTGATATTAAAATTTTAGATGAAGATAAGTGCATCAGTTTGTTGTGTTCTCTACTAGATTCGTGGAATATTTTGGTTATTGCAATAGGTAGCAATGCAACTACCTTGCCGTTTGATGAAATAGTCTCATCCTTGCTAACGGAGGAGATGAGACAGAAAATATGGAGAGCCAGAATGGTGATGCCTTGTTTATACGAGGACGGTCCCAGAACAAAAGCAAAAATAAGTCATCGAGTGGGAGATCTAAATCTCCAAGAAAACATGTAAAGGTGTTGTGCTGGAAATGCAGAAAGGAAGGGCACTACAAAAGGGACTATAAATCTAAAGCTCATGATAAAGGAAAGGGATCTGATGATGCTCCTTCTGCAGAGGCGAAAACCACCTCAGATGAAGGTGGGGATGTGTACTTGGCTTCTTCAAGTACACATGTAGATCATGAAGCATGGTTGATTGACTCAGGTGCATCCTATCACTTCACTTGCCATAGAGAGTGGTTCTGCGAGTATGAGAAATATGATGGTGGTGATGTCTTCTTAGGGGATGATAGGAAGGCTAGAATCGTTGGTCACATAAAAGTAAAGTTGAATTTGCAAGGTGGAATGGTTAGAACACTTCCAGGTTTTCTACATATTCCTGCATTCGCTAGAAATCTTATTTTTGTAAGCAAGCTGGATGATGCAAGTGTAAAAATAGTGTACGAGAAGGATACCAGCAAGATGGTTCAGGGGAGCACTGGTATTAATTCGGGGAGTTCGTATTGGAACTCTATACAAGCTACAAGGTAGCATTGTTGTTGATGGGTGCCATAGCTTTTTGGTTCCTGAAAGTGGAGTAGAAAATCTAGTGGTCTCTAGAGAGAACACCATGTTATGGCATCAAAGGCTTGGACATATTTGAGAGAAGGGCCTTCAAATACTTCGTGGTAAAGGTATGGTAGAAGGTATGAGTAATAGCTCTCTAGATTTTGATTTATGTGAAAATTGTGTATATGGGAAGCGAAATCGGGTGAGTTTCCCCTCTAGTGGTAAGAGGGTGAAACAGATATTAGAGCTTGTGCACAGTGATGTGTTTGGACCTGTGAAGGTTCCATCACTGGGTAAGCCTGTGTACTATGTATCATTTATAGACGACTTCTCAAGGAATACATGGATATATCTCCTTAAGAAGAAATCTGAAGTCTTTGACAAGTTTAAAGAATTTAAGGCTCTGGTGGAAAACCAAACATAGAAGAAGATAAAGGTGTTGAGGAAAGAGAACGGTGGAGAGTTTTGCAGTAAGGAATTTGAAGAATTCTGTAAGAAGTGTGGTATAGTACGGCAAAAGACTACTCCATATACACCTCAGCAAAATGGAGTTGGAGAAAGAATGAACAAGACGTTGATGGAAAGGGCAAGGAGCATGCTCAGTGGTGCCGCGTTAGGACAAGAATTTCGGGTAGAGGCGGTGGAGACAGCATGTTACCTGGTCAATAGATCACCTTCATCATCGTTGGAGGATAAGACTCCACAAGAGGTATAGACCGGTAAGAAACCCTCTCTTTCACATTTGAGGGTATTTGGATGTGATGCATATGTACATGTTCCAAAGGAGAAAGAACCAAGTTGGATAGTAAATCTGAAAAGTGCATCTTTATTGGGTATAAGGATGGTTTAAAGGGTTATAAGCTTTGGAACCCAGTAACAAGGAAGGTTGTGTACAGCCAAGATATGGTGTTCAGAGAGGTGAAAGATGTTATTAAACATGAAGCAAACCAAAGGAACCTGAGAAGATAGAGTTTGAACTAAAGAAGGAAGAATCAGACTCTGTAGCAGAGGAGGAATCAGAAGATGAAGAGCCACAAACTTCGGCTGTGAGAAGATCAGCTCGAGAAAGAAGGCAGCCAGAAAGGTAAAGTCCATCTGCTTTCTGTTCAAACTTTGCTTTGTCTGTTACTGATGATGATCCCAGAACTGTGAAGGAAGCAGTGGATTCAGAGGATGGAAAACTCTGGAAGAGGCCATGGTTGATGAAATGGCATCTTTACACAAAAATGAGGCTTGGGATCTGGTGGAGTTGCCGGCTGGAAGGAAACCCATTGGCAGCAAATGGGTGTTCAAGAAGAAGACAAATGCAGAAGGGAAGGTGGAGAAATACAAAGCTCGTTTGGTAGAAAAAGGTTATTCCCAGGTGCCGGGAATTGATTTTGGTGATATTTTTTTCTCCTGTTGCCAAGGTAACTTCTATTAGATTACTTTTATCTGTTGTTGTTAC
This sequence comes from Pinus taeda, assembly GCA_000404065.3. Taxonomy (NCBI): domain Eukaryota; kingdom Viridiplantae; phylum Streptophyta; class Pinopsida; order Pinales; family Pinaceae; genus Pinus; species Pinus taeda. Next base: position 39,242 of record APFE031198287.1, read on the forward strand.
TTTTGATTTTGAGGTAGAACAGATGGATGTGAAGACAAAATTTCTTCACGGGGATCTAGAAGAGTTGATCTACATGAAGCAACCTGAAGGCTTTGTGGTGAAGGGTAAGAAAGAACTGGTATGCAAGTTAAAGAAGTCTTTGTATGGGTTAAAAAAGTCACCAAGGATGTGGTATTAGAAATTTGATACATTTATATGGGGACTTGGCTTCACCAGAAGCAAAGTAGATCATTGTGTGTATTTTAAATTAATTGGTGACTGCGTTATTTATCTGGTCTTGTATGTGGATGATATGTTGCTGGTTGGAAATGACAAAGAAATTATACAGGATTTGAAGACCCATTTATCCTCCAAATTCGACATGAAAGATCTTGGTGCTGCAAACCATATTTTGGGTATGGAAATTAAAAGAGACTGGGAAAAGAGGAAGCTCTGGTGAAACCAGAGGAAGTATGTTGAGACAATACTGCAAAGATTTCATATGTAGGATATTAAACCGGTGAAGGTTCCTATTCTTGTAGGTGTGAGGTTATCTGCTGAACAGTGTCCCAAGACATGAGAAGAGGAAGAGGACATGTCCCATGTTCCATATGCAAGTGCAGTCGGTAGCCTGATGTATGCAATGGTTTGTACTAGACCAAACATTGCATATGAAGTGGGAGTATTGAGCAGGTTTATGTCAAAACCAAGGAAGGAGCATTGGATAGCAGTGAAGAGGGTTTTTAAGTATTTGTGTGACACTAGTGATTATGGTTTGTGCTACCAAGGAAGATTTGGATTAGACACAATGTTGGATATGCATGGCTTTGTTGATGTAGACTGGGCTGGAGATCTAGATTAGAGAAGATCTACAAGTGGGTATGTACTTAACCTATTTGGAGGTGCAATCAGTTGGATGAGTAAGAAACAATCTGTAGTGGCACTATCAACTATAGAGGCAGAATACATGGCAGCCACTCATGCAAGAAAGGAAGCAGTTTGGTTGCAGAGATTGTGTTCAATTATGGGTTTAGTACAGGGAGCTATAAGGATAGATTGTGGCAGCCAAAGTGCAATTTTCTTGGCAAAGAACCCTGCATATCATTCCAAGACAAAGCACATTGATGTTCAGTATCACTTTGTGAGAGATATGATAAAATACAAAAATGTGTTGCTGGTAAAGGTGGACACTTTAAAGAATATTGCAGATGCATTGACAAAATTTGTGAGCTTTGGGAAGTTCTCTTGGTGTAGAGAAACAATGGGCATTGCAGGGCTAGATAAATGACTAAGCTCTCTTGTGGTCCCTTATGGAAAGAAAACAACAAGTGGGAGAACGTTGGGTTGTCTTATATTCTTTCCATGACTAGCCCACGTAGTTAACTGGGGGGTTAGAAGGGGATGGAGCCCCCCCCCCCGCATTGTGGCAATTGCGTAGCAAGGGGAGCCACAGGGGGTTTGAGGGGTGCACGTAACCCCACTCTGTGGGGTCTAGGGCAACGCCTAAGAAAAATTTGTTTTTGGACCCTATATTATGTTGGACAAACCTACCTATGGTTTTGTGCATGATTTTTTGCACATGGTTTTGGACGCGATGGTTTTCGGTCCATGGTATTGGATGCTTCAGCATGTATAAATATGTATTGTAACATTGAAAGGAAAATAATGAAAAATCAAGCTGGTAGTCCCGATTTTGGGATCCAAGAGAAATCTCTGTCTATATGTTCTCGCATTGTTTATTTTCTGTGTTTTAGAATTCGTGTGCAGCTAATTTATGTACAGGGTTAAAACCTACACTTTTAAAGGCAATTTGAATGGTTAAAATTAGTGTTTTTTCTAATTAAGGAATGATTTATTTGAGGCCTTCTTCTGACTACATGCACCATCTATTTAATTTAGATTATTTTACAACTAATATTACATTGTCCCCGAACTTCAATCTCAACTAGGTCTTTCTCTGATCTGACATGCATGAGTTAATTATGAGTGAATCTTTAATTTACTGGTTGATCACTGTAGTTTACACTCCACTACTGCAGGTTACACCCCACTACAGTAAGTTACACCCCACTACAGTAATTCACACCCCAGTACTGCAAGTTACACTCCACTACTGCATGTTACACCTCACTATTGGACCTCCCACTAATTCCTCCATCAATTGGAACTAGTTTTATTGACCTTAACTCAGTTGGACTAAATTAAATAATTATAACTCAAAATAAACTCAACTAGTGCTCCTAATTGTAGGAGACACTCTACATGACTCTAGTTAAACCCTCAACTCGAATTAATTGGGCTAACTATGTCAAATTAACTTAGTTAACTATTACAAGTTGTCATGAGATGTGAAATTACAATTTAATTCCCAATTTCATTCAAGGACAAACTAAATTAGGATTTTCTTTCTTGATGCTATTTTTAACATTTCTTGTTTCTATTTTCAACACTTCCATGCCCTATCATTTCCACCTACCAATTCAACGGATGAAATGTGGTTTGGAGAATCAATAGTCATTATCTTATCTAGGGTTTTCTTACAGTTTAATGACCTCGTCGACGATCCTTGTTGGCTCATTCATTTTCTATATGCATTTTCTTGAAGCCTACTCCTCTATAACAGTCTTGTTTGGGAACTCTTCTCTATATTTACGCAAGAAAGGCATTTCAGGTTTCATTACCGCTATCCATCACTTTGATATCTCTTTCGACTAACAAATATGTATTGTTATCATGCTATGATCATAACAGGGATGCCCCATATATAGTGGTGTGTCATATTTAATGTATGTGAAATGTATTTTCCTTTCTAGTTAACAAAGTTCCGAACTAATTCTTTTGTCATTGTTTTTTTTAACAAGTATATGTTAATACACTCATGGTAATTCTTGGTCTAGGGTTTACTACCAGGTTTTGGCCATTCGCCTCAAAGTAGTATTTGGAGTTTATACTAGTTAATTTGGACTTTCTCCTTCATTGTGTAGCAACAACACCTCTCAGTAATCCTCTTGAGATAAAATTTTTACTTGTTTCTAATTTATTTTAAGAATTTATTATTGAAAAATCTTTATATATATCAGTGATTACATTCTAGCTACTTTCATGTTACCTATAGGATTCTTATTCAACCTGTTGTAAATATAAAAGTAACAAAGATAATCTTTACTATCATTTTTGCAAAACTTTCACATATCCATAGTTTATTTTTCTTTCAGCATTAACACTCAAAATAACAAAAACTATAAATGATTCTTCTACTAAATTAGATATATACAAAGATAAAAGTCCAAGGTCCAACTTGATCAATATGTCTGGAAAAATTAGTAATTGAGTACTTGGTTGGACTCCCAACCTTGATACTCAATGAGCCAGTATCCCTCCCAAACTTAACAGGTTTGCAAATTCTTTCTTGTTTTCTTTGCACTTGCTTCTCTTCAATCTCTCCTCTTTTCTCAGAATGGAACAAAAGAAAGCAAATAAAAGGAATTTTATGAATTACCCATCTACCACTCTTTTGGTGGTTAGTAATTACATCCACCTCACCAACAAGTGGCAGGTAGTTACTAGTTCATTAATGAACATTTGTTTCTAACCCCTAAATAAGGACTCTTGTCTTTTAGGGAAACAATTAATTGGCCAACTCCATAATTTCTCAATAAATCTAATCATCCAAATTAGATGCATAAGACTTATTGATGGATAATTAAATTTCACCAATAATTTTGCAGCCTCATCTCTTTCAGCCATAAGAATTCAAAAATTATTTTTTTAGATTTATTTATTTATAAAACAGAAAAATTATAATTACAATTTATAATCAATCATTATTAGTTGTAAATTATTGGTAATTAAAATTTTCAAATGTCTTTCAAACTCAAACATTTAAAAAAACATATATACACAATGAATTAAATAAAAACATCAAACCAAAAAATATCACAATTAAATTAATAAAATAAATAAATCATGAAAATTAATTATATTACAATTTAATATTAAAATAATATAATTTTAATAACTTATTTTTTAATACAACAAATTATGTTAAAAATATTTAATAATTTAAAATATAATATAAAAATATAAAAATAATAATAATGAAAACCATATCATAGGTTTCTAATGTCATACAGCTATAATATAGCACAAAATAAATAACAAAAATACATATATGGTAGCGCAACACAACAATGACGTAAACGAATAGATTTTTTTTATGTTATCAACTCTAATACAATGCAAAAATGATGTCAAATGTTAAATTTTGATACCCACGTAAACAGGTGTAACGCCACAATGACGCAAATAACATGAATATGATACAACTCAATTCAAAGGTGACTAAATTTTTCCCAATAGAGATATCCATGTGACCACCAAACTATTTGTGCCAATTTTTTTGTCATTGCAAACACAATTTCTAAAGTGCATTTTTTTGTCAAAGCATGTGGCAGATAATGATGCCCCTCATGATATCATGTTTTGGGTCATGAAATATTTAACCTTTTTTCGTACAAAATACATTAAGAGATATCATTACAACCATGTATTATAGTAATGAGAAAGAAGATAATCCATCATATTTGTTGGGCCTCTACATGTGACTATTCATTATTTGTTGCATTGTCCATATGCACCTATGTTATATAAGTTTGTGTATGAAAATTTAATGTATTATTAGTCTCCGTCGCAGGAAGGGACTATAGTAATCAGGATTATAGTAATTAGAATGCGGACACTAATATTAGTTTGATTTAGCTAAATTTTGAATAATTGAAAGTTTTTTCTTTCTTGATATATTTGTTTTACTAAAATCATATTCTCCGTCTTATTTGGCCGGCCTCCTCGTTAGGCAGGGAGGCCAAAATCATAGGTTATATTTCATTATTTCATTATTTTTTCGACAGTGTCCAACTAATGTTGGCATTATTTTAGTGTATTAAATTTTATGAAATGCTAAAATGCTATATTATTATACGAGAGCCGAGATAAAGTCATTAAAGGTAGTTGAGGTAGAAGTGTTGAATTAAAGGTAGTTGAGGTTGCGAAGTGTTGAATGCATGTTGTTGTGTGTTGAAAACCAGACGATTATACCTTGTGCGGTGTTGTGTTGAATGCATGTTGTTGTGTGTGGAAAACCAAACGATAATATATTGTGCGGTGTTTCAGCTGCACATATGAAGGCAAGGTAATGTTGTGTTGTGTTCTAGCTGCATAACTGAAGGCAAGGTAAGCAACACCATGTTTCACCTACACAAACCAAGGGTGAGTTAAGTTGTTTAAGCAATACATTCAATGAATGAATTTGAGAGCTATTAGAATCATGCTTTGTGTCTCTAGAGAGAAAACAAACCTTGATGTCCCTGTAAATGGAAAAAACAATTTGGGAGGAAAAAATGAGTTGGGAGTTGAAAAAACGAGCTACTTTGTTGCTGGAGAGAAAACAAACCCTACTAGTGGAAAGAACGAGCCTCAATGAAACTGAGAAGAACACAAATTTTCAAGGAAAGTTCAAATAATTGTTTAAATAATGGCTCTTGTTTTGCACATAAGAAGAATAAGAATATTAAGAGAAAACATGTACATTTTTCACCGTTCTCTGCCAATTGGATTTGCAATTGTGACTTGTTCAAGCTACCTGTACTGTATTGAAACTACTTGTACTATATTGAAAAGTTGAATATGTCTCATCCTTGTTGAATATTATGAAATCCGTTGCATATATGTGCCCTTTTGTTCAGAGCTTATTCCAAGAGTCCTCGATATGATACAGGTACCAATATGACCAATTAAAGATGATATAGGTGATATGCGAAAACTTGAGTATATGCGTCCTTTTGTTCAGACATTATTCCAAAAGTCCTCAGTATGATATAGGTACCCATATGACAAATTCAGGTTGATAAAGGTGATATGCCCCAACTTGAATAGTAAATTTCAAATCCGAGCCAACATCTTTCCACTATCAATATGCTAATTCGTGCATTCCAAGCTGTGGTGCTTCTGTCTCTAGATATGCCCTTGGATATGCTACTGCTATAGAGAAAGAAGGAAAAAGATGCTTGAAGAGGAGTGCCACAAATCACTCGGGAAAATCGCTAATGATGAAAATTAAATGTGTCTGCGGCCTGACACCATTTGACTGTTCCCTACCTTATTAACAACCACCAACTTTTAATCGGACCAACTTCAAGGACCCAGGCAAGTCACATCCAGATCGAGACCTTGAAGTAGATCTAGTCGGTTTAGAAATGAAGGTCATATCCAAATCGAGAGCTGGAAGCAGATCTAGTCGGTTTAGAAATGAAAGAATTACAATTTTGTTTACATTATCCAGCTAGACTTATCTCTAGGTTTCAATATTCAAACTCTCAAAAGCTGGAAGCTATAAATCGAGCACACATTCATTCAACTTTCAGCCAATCTTCTTGTGGAGCCTCGTGGAAAGGGCAACCATATCTGTGTTGGAAATAATAATCCCAATCACTGCAATAAACAGTTGGACAGCAGCCATACCTGTCAAATGTACTTTCTTGCAGGTTGCATCTCTTCTTGAACACATTTTTGCAGGTTGCATCTTAGCGTGAAGATAGAAGGACCGGAGCTAGACGCGAACCATACAGAAACTCAGAAAAGGCATTTAAATAACTTATGTACTTAGGTGAACAGATATGGGCAAGCATTAATTCAACAACCTTGCCCACACTCCAAAAACACCTGCCCGACTCTAATCACACTCAACAACAACATCAAAATTAATTTCGCTCTATCATGAATTAAATGTAAAATTGTATGTTGAGTTGTATATGAATGTAAAAGTCATTTTGTAAAAAGTTAGACAGGGTAGAAGAGTCAGACTGTGTGGAGACGTTGGAGAGCAATAAGTAAGAAAAGAGCGCAAGTCTAAGAGAGAAAATTGTGGAGAAATTTTTGGTGGGTGCGTTAAACAACGGTTACTATGTTTTACTGTATAGTGTTGCACGTAAGTTTAATTCTCTGTAAAAATTTATTTTACTTTGTAAATGAGCCGCAGTCTCATGTAGATGTATTTTTCATGTTCAAGAAATGAATAATAAGTTTTAGTGTGTTGCTCCAAACCTATCGTGTTATATTTCCTGTGAGTATTCATTAAGTCTCTGAATAGTTCCACGCTGCGCAAAATTCAAGACTATGAAATAGCTTCGTGTTGTGCGAATGTAGCTCCGCGAAATCAACCGCGCAGTGCGCGAACCCAGTTTTGCGAAAATAGCTTCGCGAAAGTCACACCTCTTTGCCTCTCCCCTCTGCAAAAACGAAAAATCAAATTCGCCCAAATATTTCAACATGGTATCAGAGCGGGTTAAACTCTGTTAGTGTAAAAACAAGTGTTTTTACTAATAGTCAAAAATGTTTTGAGCGCGGATTGTGTTTAGCATATTTACTAGAAGGTAGAAAGTTTGTTTTATGCTCAAAAATGGCAACATCAAGCACAAGATTGACTAATCCTCAAATACCTCAGTTTAATGGCAAAAATTATGATTATTGGGCTATTACAATGAAGGCCATGTTTTCTTCTCAAGACATTTGGGATTTGGTGGAGAATGGTTTTCAAGAACCAGGAGATGCAATAGCATACAATGCCTTATCTCAACAAGAAAGAGATGTGCTAAGGGACAACAAAAAGAAGGATTCAAAAGCCTTGTTTTATATTTTTCAAGGAGTTCCTGAAAGTATTTTCCCAAGGGTTGAAGCATCAATGAAGTCCAAGCAAGCATGGAACATCCTCCAGACAGCTTACCAACGCATGGCAAAAGTCAAGACAGCGAAGCTGCAAATGTTGAGGAGAGATTTTGAAACACTTTGTATGAAAGAGTCTAATAATATAGACTCATTTTTTACACATGTAAGTGGGTTGGTTACTCAAATCAGGTCTCATGGTGAGACACTTGAGGAAAGAAGAATAGTTGAGAAAACCTTGAGAAGTCTGCCAGCAAGGTTTGAGGACATTGTTGTGGCCACAGAAGAGACAAAGGATCTCTCATAGTTTTCAGTGGATGAGCTTAATGCGTCTCTAATTTATCATGAACATAGACTGAACAGAGCAGCAAGCTCCTCATTAGAGCATACCTTCAAGACACAAGGATCATTTGGTCAAGGTCGAGGTAGAGGAATATCATATGTTAGAGGAAGAGGAAGAAGACCACACAGAGCTGGAAGAAGCAACCCTTCAAGCTCAAATGGAAGAGGCAACAATCAAAATCCAAGTCAAGGCCCAAGCCAAAATCAAGCACAAGGTTAGAGGTATGATAAATCTCAAGTTCAATGTCATTACTGTAAGAAGTATGGTCATTATGCAAATGAATGTAGAAAGAAGCAATATGATATTAGTAACAAACCAATTGTAAATTTCACAAGAGAAAATAAAAACCATGACAACATGTTTTTATCTTTTAATGTAGCATAAGAAAAACAAAGTGATATATGGTATCTAGATTCAGGGTGTAGCAACCACATGTTAGGAAACATAGAAAGGTTTTTTGATCTAGATGAAAGTGTGAAATCTGAAGTGACATTAGGGACTAATAGCAAAGTCTCTGTCATGGGAAAAGTTAGAGTTAATATCCTAACAAAGAAGGGGGAGAAGAAATACATCTCTGATGTTTACTTTGTCCGTGGTCCGAAACATAATCTCATGAGCGTTGGATCGCTCACGCAGAAAGGCTACAAGGTGTGTACAATTCTAGATAGGCCTCCAAGTAGATAGTTGATTGCAAAGGTTCAGATGAAAAACAATAGAATGTTTCCCCTAAATATAAGATCAGATTTGAAAGAAGGTGCACAAGCACAACTATCTATGAACTCACCAGAAAATGGAAGAAAAGAGGCAACTATCACACAAGTAAATTTTCAAGCAGAGGTAAAAGATGAAAACTAGTTATGGCACTTGATATTTGGACATCTCAACTTTGGAGGTTTGAATTTGCTGCATAGGAAAGGCATGGTGAAAGGTTTACCACTCATAGAAAAACCAGATAGCATTTGTGAAGGATGTATCTTGGGAAACCAACATAGAGAGACATTTCCAGTAGGAAAGTCAGTGAGGGAAAAGGCACCTTTGGATATTGTCCACTCAGATTTATGTGGACCAATGCAGACACCATCAATTGGTGGCAGTCACTATGTATTGACCTTCATAGATGACTACACAAGGAAGACATGGGTCTTTCTCCTAAAACAAAAAAGTGAAGTGTTTGAGCACTTTTGCTAATACAAGGCTCTTGTTGAAAAGCAAAGCGGACATTTCATCAAAGTCCTTAGGACAGACAGAGGTGGAGAATACATCCCAAATGACTTCCTTCGATTTTGCAAGGAACATGGAATTCATAAGCAGTTTACAACAAGATATACACCACAGTAAAATGGTGTGGCAGAAAGGAAGAATAGGACCATTATGGAGATGGAAAGGAGTATGTTTAAGGCAAAGCATTTGCCAAATTGCTATTGGGCTGAAGCTGTCGCGTGTGCAGCATATATCTTGAATATATGTCCAACCAAAAGCATCTAGAACATTGTTCCTGAAGAGGCATGGAGTGGAAGAAAACAAAATGTCACTCACATGAGAGTTTTTGGATGTGTGGCTTATGCACATGTCCCGGATGAGTTGAGAAAGAAGTTGGACAGCAAGGGGGAGAAATGCATATTTGTTGGATACACTGATGAATCCAAGGCATACAAACTCTACAATCCATTAACCAAGAAGGTCATAATCAGCAGAGATGTGCAGTTCATAGAAGAGGAAACACGGGATGGAAGTTTAGAAAAGACATTCAATGTCAAAGCATGCATACCACATGAGGACAGAGAGGAATTAACAACAGCAAGTAATTCCTCAACTCTGACTCCCTCTACTCCTATTCAAGCGCAGCAAAGCAAGCAGCAAGAAATGCCATCAACAAATAATAGGACAGTATCGTGCAACCAAGCAAGTGCTTCTCCAAGCACACCGCGAAGCGTGACACCAAGTGACATGTCAAACCCATCTTCAACAAGCACAAGAAGGCCAAAATTCATAAATTTAAATGAAATTTATGAGCAAGATGAAGTTGATAGTGGTGTAGGTCTGAATTCCTTATTTGCATTATTTTGCCATGTAGATGGCCCAATCCACTTTGAAGATGCAGTCAAAGAAGAAAAATGGGTTGCGACAATGGAGGAAGAAATAGAAGCAATAGAAAGGAATGACACATGGGAGTTAGTGAGCCTTCCGAAAGGAAAACATGTCCTTGGAGTGAAGTGGGTCTATAAGACCAAAAGCAACATTGAGGGAAAGATTGAAAGGAACAAAGCAAGGCTAGTTGTCAAAGGATACATGCATTAGCATGGAAGAGATTACGCAAAGACATTTGCGCCAGTCATGCGGATGGAGACAGTGCGTGCAGTTGTGGTGATTTTCGCGCATCATAAATGTACAGTGTATCAGATGGATATAAAGTAAGCATTCTTGAATGGAGTGCTGAAAGAGGAAGTGTATGTCACAAAACCGCCTGGTTATGAGATTGAAGGTCAAGAAGACAAAGTATATCGGTTAAAGAAAGCTCTTTATGGATTGAAGAAAGCACCATGCGTATGGTACAACATGATATATGCTTACTTGTTGGACAATGGTTTCGACAAATGTGATGGTGAGCCTACTCTCTACATCAAAGAGAGCGAAGGTAAGATTCTCATTGTCGTCTTATATGTAGATGACTTGATCTTTACAGGTGATGATGATTTCCTCATCACTGATTTTAAACAAGTCATGAAAAGTGAATTTGAAATGATTGAGTTGGGATTGCTAAGATATTTTTTGGGCATAGAAGTGAAGCAAACAAAAAATGGCATTTTTATCTCTCAAGCAAAGTATGTGGCATAAATTTTGGAGAGGTTTAAAATGCAGAACATCAAGTGCGCACCAACTCCAACTGTCATAGGGTTGAAGTTGAGCAAAGAATATTGTAGCAGTAATGTCAATCCGACATTATACAAAAGCATGATAGGCTGCTTGATGTATTTGACCGCCACTAGGCCAGATATAATGTATGCAGTGAGCTTGATGTCAAGGTTTATGGAGACACCCAAGGAGACACATTGGCAAGCAGCGAAAGGGATTTTGAGGTATGTCAATGAGACAAAACAGTATGGCGTTTTGTACACAGTAACCAGTGATTTCAGGCTGGTTGGTTACACTGACAGTGATTGGGTAGGCAGTGTCGATGACAGAAAGAGCACGTCAGGATATGTTTTTCATTTGGGTTCCAGAGCCATTTCATGGGCCTCCAAGAAGCAGCCAATAGTGTCACTATCAACAACAGAATCTGAATATGTCACAACAATAGCAGCAACATGTCAGGCAGTTTGGTTGAGAAGGATGTTGAGGGATCTGCGCCATGACCAAGAGGGTGCGACAAGTATTTCCTGCGACAACACCTTAGCAATTGCATTGTCAAAGAATTCTGTCTTCCACAAAAGGACCAAGCATATTGATGCTAAATATCATTTTATTAGAGAGTTGATTAACAATGATGAAATTGTGTTGCAGCGCTGCAGGTCACAGGAACAGCGTGCTGATATTTTCACAAAGCCATTAGCAGGAGAAAATTTTGTTTATCTCAGAAACTGTTTGGGAATTGTCAATGGCGGCAGTTGTGATTAAGGGGGAGTGTTGGAAATAATAATCCGAACCACCGCAATAAACAGTAACTGTTTGGGAATTGTCAATGGCGGCAGTTGTGATTAAGGGGGAGTGTTGGAAATAATAATCCCAACCACCGAAATAAACAATTAGACAACAGCCATACCTGTCAGACATACTTTCTTGCAGGTTGCGTCTCTGCTTGAATACATTTTTGCAGGTTGCGTCTCAGCGTGAAGATAGAAGGACCGAAGCTAGACGCGAACCATACAGAAACTCATAAAAGGCATTTAAAGAACTTATGAACTTAGGTGAACAGATATGGGCAAGCATTAATTCAACAACCTTGCCCACACTCCAAAAACACCTGCGCATCACACTCAACAACAACATCAAAATTAATTTCACTCTGTCATGAATTAAATGTAAAATTGTATGTTGAGTTATATATGAATGTAAAAGTCATTTTGTAATAGGTTAGACAGGGTAGAAGAGTTAGACTATCTGGAGAGGTTGGAGAGTAAGAAGTAAGAAAAGAGCGCAAGTCTCTGTGGAGAAAATTGTGGAGCGATTTTTTTTGGGTGCGTAAAACAACAGTTACTGTGTTTTACTGTGTAATGTTGCGCGTAAGTTTAAATCTCTATAAAATTTTATTTTACTTTGTAAATGAGCCACAGTCTCATGTAGATGTATTTTTCATGTTCAAGAAATGAATTAAGTTTTAGTATGTTTCTCTAAACCTATCGTGTGAGTATTCATTAAGTCTCTGAATAGTTCCGCGCTACCCAAAATTCAAGACTGTGAAATAGCCTCACATTGTGCGAAAGTAGCTCCGCAAAATCGGCCTTGTGGTGCGTGAACCTAGTTTCACGAAAATAGCTTCATGAAAGTCACAACTCTCTGCCTCTCCCCTCCGCGAAAATGAGAATCAAATTCGCCCAAATATTTCAACAATCTGGCATGAAAAAAATAAATCAGTATTCCCTATTCTCAAAAAAAGGAAGTGCAAACTCATTGGTTCTTAACCATACACTACTACTATACGAGGTGGCGGTGGGGTTAACGCTACTAATTCAACTTCAATAGCTTCTATTCAGTCGTTTGGGATTAGATTTAGGACAACATTAAAATAATGTGAAACCATGCACATTTTTCGACCCTGCATGATAAATATTATGGTACGTTGGACAAGTGGTCACTAGATGGGCCAGAAATGTATTTAATGTTTAATTAAATTAAATAATATAAATTTGTCAATTAATTGTTTTTTAACACTGATCATGGAACACCATGCATGTATTACCTGTGGAGCATGGCACATGTATTACAAGTGTTAATTCATGTAAATAGGTGTATCATTGACTTATATTTTGGTTTTTCACATTGTCTGAAAATTCTAAGCAGATTTGCAAAAGGCCCTGGAACAAGGTGAATCACAATGGGATCCAATCTTTCGGCCATGAAGGGGAGGTATTTTACCTTCATAGAGGTATCATCATGGTATATTCCGAACATCGAGTTTTTACTGTATTGAGAAACTACGGTTTTGAGTGTACCATATTTCTTACCATGTGTCACGTGATTTTGTGTGCCTTTCTGAGTTACATTGGAATCGTATGGTTAAATCGGGCATCGGTGCAAAAGATTCAATCACGGTCTCAGTACTGCTCTCTTTGTGTACCTGGTGACCTTCACACGAGAGGTGTAAGTTCATTTTTTTTTATATTTTAGAGATAGTTTGGAAATTTTGTTAATTTCTATGATGACATCTAGATCCAGTCAATATATAAAGTAACTTTAGGGTCAGTTAATCTCGGTTGCTAAATGAATATGAAATTAATGTGATTTAGATGTTTCCTTTGACGTTGTTCTTCCAAGAGAGGGAAAGCCTAATCTTGGAAAGCCTAATTTCTCGAGCAGTTATGCCATTTCTTTGAACTTTTGACCTTTTTCCTCTTTTAAGAAGTTCTTTACAGTCAGTCATCAACTAATTCGTCAAAGTGAGTTATCAGCTCCTTGATCCACAATATTTTTACATAACATTAAGGTTGATTTAGTTTGATTACTAAATTAATATAAAATTCATCTTATTTAGGTGTTGCGCCACACTATCTTCTATTATTTAGGTGTTGAGCCCCACTATCTTCTATCATGCAATTTGTTGATGTAGGGAAAACTAAATTTATTTGGATTTTATGTTGTTTGTTTTATCCTTTACTTGAAATAGCTGATAAGTTGCATCAAACAATTAGTTCATGAATAGTTTATGTAGTTTGATTTACATGGTCAGTCTGAAGTTAGGTTGTCATCTTCTTTGCAAAGTTGTCAACAACTTTGCAAACTTGTATGAAGTTTAAATTGATACAACAAGTCAACATGGGCTAAGTTAGATCTCTTCTCAAATTGATTTGTTCAGTTAAGATTTTCTAAATGAAGGCTTCAAATCATGTGGTAATTTTTGTTGCAAAGAGAAATTGAATTCCATGAATCTATTGTCGTACATGGTTTTAATCGCAGTTTTGGTTTTGTTCCTTTAATTAAAAGTTACAAGTATGTCTACCCTTAACTGATGAATTTTCTACCAGAGTTGCTGCCACAATGGTCACAACCTTTACTCTTGCCATCGTGATCTTGGGCACATACTTATTGTCGAACCCACGACAAATTCTCTAGATAATTGCATCAAATATAATCTTTCTATTCATTTTCACCATATGACTATGCCAATCTTGTGCAACCCACAATAAATGTTTGAGACATCTGCAGTACTAATGTCTGTAATGATTGTCCTCACAGCTCTATAATCATACTCTTCACATGGTTTGTGTTAACACTTATATAAAATGGGATCTCTTTGTGGACAAATTTTCAATTATATGCACAAGATGGCTCTCTAAGTTGTATAGGTTATCGTTTATCCTCTTCATGAGCACCTCTATCAATTGCATTCACATTCTTGACAACCTCTTATTTTACAAAGGAAAATTGTCGTATTGTTGCACCTCATAGATGAAAGTTTTCATCCATGCTATAAGCATGCACCTAGTTTTCAACCTACAACCATGTAACATGATGCTATATTTCATTATATGCACTTTAATTGTGTCATTGTGTTCCGTATTATATGTACCTCAATTGTGTCATTTTGTTCCCCAATTATGCAAACACCAGATACAATGAATGTTGCTAGGTTCTGAGCTTCAAAATTCCTTTCATTTTTCATTTTGAACATATGTCAAAGTATTGGATAACAGTTATGCAACATGCTACTTTCACATCCACATGCATTATGCATTACCAATTATGTTGATAGTCACCAAGTGCCATTAGTACTAATCAAGCCTAGTACATGCCTAAAGTCTGGAGTCTAAATACCTCGTAGATTCATTAGTTCAGTCACTGGGTACATATTGAGAGTAACTGTACCAAGGATCACCATGTTTTATTCATTGGTTAAAACTTTGAAGTTCAATGTTAATGTTACTATTGATTAGTTCGAACTTTGAATTATGTCGTTAGTGTTAATTTTATTTTTCACTGATTCAAACTTTATAAGTTAGGTGTTTGTGTTACTATTTACTTGTTCAGTCCACAAGAAAATAGCTTTTCCCAAAGTGTGCTCTACATTCACTCATTCTCTCTATAGCCAGAGGCATATTATTCAGTCCACTCTATACCATAATCTTATCTTATAAGCCAGAGAGGCATGTGCTATTCAGTCCACTTCCAACACCCTATCTTATACTATTTCTTATCTACCCATTTAACACCTAATCTCTAGCTTGTTCCTAGATTTTAATATCTTTTTTCTTTTAGAATTCTTTTAGGAGAATCTTTGACACTGACTTTGTGCCTGTAGTCACTATGCTATAGGAAAACAATTATATGGCCGAGTGAATAGATTAAATTCAAAACAAAAACATCTAATGACTACTGCTATTAAACAAGCTCATATTCTATCTTTGTTAGCTTTTCTTTATAATGAAAACTAATGGATCATCCATGGAAATAAGCCTAATCCTTAATCAAATCGGAGTTGGTATATATGTTCGATAAATATGAAGATGCATTCGACTTGAGTCGAACTATAAAGCAATAGAGGAAAGGTAAATGTTTGGCATATATATAACTTCATGGGAAGCATAA
Organism: Pinus taeda; assembly: GCA_000404065.3. Taxonomy (NCBI): domain Eukaryota; kingdom Viridiplantae; phylum Streptophyta; class Pinopsida; order Pinales; family Pinaceae; genus Pinus; species Pinus taeda. The sequence goes on from APFE031198287.1 coordinate 55,020, forward strand.
AAAGCTAGAATATCCGACATAAAGGGGCAATCGATATGAAGCATATGCATGTTCTCTTGTATCACGTATAAGACTTTTTGTTGTTTGGGTTTCATCAGAGATTTTTCCTTTGTTTAACAATTCTCTAAATATGTTTGTGCAACCTGAAACCTTCTCTCTGAATCTGAGAGTCACATACAACACAATACCAAAACCAAATCCCAAGGCAGCACTGGATCTAGTGAGCGAAACAACACTACACATGAGCATGACAAATGAGTCCAGCTTATAATTCATGTCCCTACAAGCCAAGCCATAGCATACTCAGTACCATAAAACAATTCATGTCCCTACAAGCCATAGCTTAGAATTCATGTCCCTACAATTCATTGCAAGATTAATACCAGAAAAGAATTCATGTCCCTATAAGCCATAGCAAGCTCAATACCAGAAAAGAGCATCAACACAGCCAACAACCAAATTGGGAATTGATTTAGTATTTTCAGTAGTTGGCTTCCTAGAATCAACCCCAATACCAATTTTCCAGTTCCAAGAAATGCTATAGATGCCCCACTCCTCACGCCAAACTTATATTTCCCGACAAGGCCACCTGCGCCATGGAAAGCAGGCATTGCCCGAAACCAACACCCCACTAAATTCATTATCTCCACACTCACAGATGCAGGACTTGTAGTCACTTGTTAGGAAAGAAACAGGTTAGATGACAGTTTGCAGACAACAATCACATAATTATGGATCGAGAGAAGAATGTGGGGCATTGCAGCTCTGACAAAGCTAGTTTTCTAATCATGACGTGAAATCCTGATCAGTTGGGGCTTGGATGGGCCTAATTTTAGATATCTAAAAACACAGAGCTCACGCAAAATTGCAAAAACAATGTCCAGAACAAAAACAATGAGGGAAGATGGTAGTGCATATAGAATTCTCAAATTCCAGATTGATTTTCTTGCATCAGTGGTATCTTTTCTTGGGGCAATAATACTTGAAGGGATTGAAACATTTTGATTCCCTTCAAACCTTTATCTTGAATCATCACCAAATCAATTGACAAGAAAAATTAAGAACAGACACATCAGAGTCACCAGAAGTCCATCCCAACCCAATCAAGGCCTTGCATTCCCAAACTTATTTTTCCCCATTTTCTGCCTATTTTACTTTAATAGCGTAGTCGATGAAGAGCATTTTTTACCTCATTTTTACCAAGCTGTTAAACTGGTTTAGTGATCCAGGTGGATGTTGGTGGCCACCCACCTATCCCATTTGGACCCCCACAACTGTCTCTTTTAGTCTTTTCAGTTTCCTAAATTGTAGCACAATTTACTATTTTTAGCAGTTTTTTGGGTCCTAAACTTCTGGAGCCGTTTTGAGGCCCTAAACGACGTTTTTTGGGAAATCTACCACTAGCAATTTTTCTGCCTAAAAATTGTCTTTTTTGTCGTAGTACTCGGAGAGATCTTTCCAACGGGCTATCATGCACGTCAAACGGAGATAAGACGACCAATTCGCAACCCTGGGAAGTTGATGTACCAACTTACCCAAAAACGGGGCCCACAATTTGGCGTTTCATCTTCCAGGGTTAGGTTTTGGAATGTGAAGGGTTTTTCCATTGTTTCTCAACAATAACTAGGCCTTCGAGCC
>APFE031198287.1:57504-80288 GCA_000404065.3 Pinus taeda
TCAAGTCGGGAAAAGATTGTTTTCGCTCTTCTCAAAGCAGCCCCCCACGTCAAGAACTGGTGGGAAACCTACTGCGAGCAGAAGGATGAAAGTACAGGCTCATTTTTTTCAGCCACACCCACTTGGAATAACTTTCGGGATGCCATCAAGGAGCAGTACTACCCTGTCAAAAGCTATGAGTACAAATACATCAAATGGACCACACTGCGGCAGGGACGAGACCAAGATGTGCCAGAGTTCACAAACATTTTCCATACCCTTCGCACACAGTTGAGTATCAAAGATTCTGAGCTGCATTTGGTACTCAAATACCGCGGTTGCCTACACATATACATCCAGGAAGAGATGGAGTTCTTGAAGATCTCCTCACTCAGCACAGCATACCGATACGCTGTCAAAATTGAGCAAAAGTTAAAACAAAAGAAGCGAGACTTTGGATCTACAAATCCAAAGCCCAAAGAATAAAGCCAATGCGGGGTGACCCAAGAAAACCCATCGAAGCTGCAAGAAAAGAACAACACCATGAAGCCGAAGAAGGACATAGCAAAGTGGTGTGAGTTCCACAAGAGTCCCACTCATAACACAAGTGAGTGTCGGACCAAGCAGTCGCTGGTGGTCGAGTTGAAGGCTTCCAAATCATATGCATGTTCCGACCCTGAGCCAGAACCCGACAAGGGGAATGGAAAAGGGAAGCATATCATTAATGCAGAGCCCAGCGCCACTGTTACCACCGCCAAGATCCAGAAGAATGAGCAAGAAGACCCAAAGGAGGGGGAGCGCCTTTTCCACTCACAAATGTGGGTGAAGGGTTCATTGCTGCAATTCATTGTTGACAGTGGGAGCGAGAAGAACCTCGTTTCAGCAGAGCTCGTGAAGCGGTTGGGCCTACTAACTACACCACACCCGCAGCCGTACAGTATGGGGTGGCTTCACGAAGAACAAGATCTCAAAGTTCGCCAGCAATGCTGCCTTCCCTACAACATCAAGCCCTTCACAAACGAGGTATTCTGTGATGTTACACCTCTAGATGTTTGCGATGTACTATTAGGCCAACCATACTTGTGGAGGCGACATGCCGTGTGTGAGTCAAGGCCTCGCGCTGTCATTATTTCTTTGGATAATTCATTATACAGGATACCGAAGGTAGCCCACCTACCGCCACCTCTTTGATCACTGCCAAGAAAGGCAGCAAGCTCATCTCCCAGACTAGGAAATTCATTTTTTGTTTGGTTCGCTCCCAAAGTAAGGGGAAGATCGTTGCTACATCCATGACCCCCACAAAGGGTTCCTCCATTCAGTAGCAGCAGCAAAGGGATACGGTCATGACAAGACACAGGAACAACTTCTCCTCACCCACAGGGCTACCACACAAGTTTCAGGTGGGCGACAAAGTTAGGTTACATCTGTAGAGAGAATGCCTTACCAGAACCCATCAGAAACTCAGGCGACTCTGACAAGGTCCTCACACCAGTACCAAGGCTACAGGAAATAATGCTTTGAAGCACAACATTCCTCCATTCCTTGGCTTTCACTGAGTGTTCAATGTGGACCATCGTCGACCCTGCTTCCCACCATTTCTGGACACATCAGAGATTGCAGAACAGCTCACCAAGGACCCAGCTTAGCAGAAGCTTCCTCATCTCAGGGAGGAACTCAACGCAATGGGGACCATTGCTTCCTAAGGGGGAGGAATAATCCAAGTGGATGTTGGTGGCAACCCACCTATCCCATTTGGACCCCCACAACTGTCTCTTTCAGTCTTTTCAGTTTCCTAAATTGCAACACAATTTACTATTTTTAGCAGTTTTTCGGGTCCTAAACTTTCGAAGTCGTTTTGAGGCCCTAAACGACATTTTTTCGGGAAATCTACTACCAGCGATCATATTTTCAAAAAATCGTCTTTTCCGTCGCAGTCCTCGAAGAGATCTTTCCAACGGGCTATCATGTGCGTCAAACGAAGATAATATGACCAATTCACGACCCCTCGAAGTTGATGTACCAACTTACCCAGAAACGTGGCCCACAATTTGGCGTTTCATCTTTTAGGGTTAGGTTTTGGAATGTGAAGGGTTTGCCATTGTTTCTCAACAATAAATAGGCCTTCGAGCCTCATTGTAAGACAGTTCAGAGGCATGTAGCCACCACATCTCTTTTCTCGAGATAAGCTACCATCGCCCTAGCTGGTTTATTTCCATCACTGTTTGTAAGCATATTTCAGTATTTTACATTAATGAAATGAAGTATTATTTCCACTGCACATCTGTGTTTATGGTTATCTATGTAATTTGTTGCGTTCCTATTTGAATCCGGATCATTTAGCTAGTCATCTTACCATCCCTTTGAATCCCTCTTTCCCTTTCCTTCCCCAACTGCCCCATCATTTTCCTGTATAACACACTGATGCCTATCTTTCGGATCTGTCAGGAAATGGATCCTTTAGATGCTTCCACTGCCAGAATACAATCTGGATTTAGAAAATCCTTGGATCCCATCGGCAATACATCTCAGATTTTATTATGGATTTAGCAAATCCTTCGATCCCATGGGCAATACATCTCAGATTATATTCTACATTTAGCAAATCCTTCGATCCCATCGGTAATACATGTTAGATTGTATTCTAGATTTAGTAAATCCTTGGATCCCATCGACAATACATCTCATATTCTTGCCTTGATGCATCTACTCTACCTGATTTGTTGAAAGCCCCTATAAGTGCAAGCCTAAAATAAAGCTAGAAGCCAAGTAGCTATATAAAAATTTTATGCCCTGCTAGAAGCTAAGTAGCTATATAAAGATTTTATGCCTTCAAAATGGTCCATTTTGAAGCTCTTGATTGGGAAAATCTTGGGGGTTAACTGATAACCTGACAATGCACTCTTCCCACTTCGATTGTGAAATTGGATATGTTATGACGATGATTCCACGCACCCAATTCCAAGGGGAAAGTGTGACTCACTAATATAGACGATGCATCGTTCACTTTTCATCTTTATCTCAATGGATTCAATGTGCATGATTCATTGGTGTGTGTCTCTTCCACAACACTAGAGAAAAGGAATGTTAGAGCCACTTTTGCATGTGTTGGCATGTATAGGATATGAAGAGTTTTGGGTCAGGTCCTCAATATTTCCGGATGCTACTATTCAAGGCAGGGACTTGCTGCCTTCAGCCCACCTTGTTCATCTAAATTTATGTTTTTATGTTCATAAAATGTGTAAATATTTGTTGAAATATCTATCAACATGTCAGCGTAGCACAACATTATTTTAACACAAAAGTATTTGGAAATTCATGTTTATGTATATTAACATTATGACTTTGTAATTGGGTTTGTTAATGCATTTGCAATATATTAGAAATTTGTTATTTTAAAATAATACGAGAAAATTATGTGTAGGTTATATAAGTAAAATTTGCATTATTTTACACACAAAGTCAATATGCACTCTATTATCTCAGTGTGAAGGAAATAATGCATATCTCACACATAGTCAATATGCACTCTATATCTGAGTATGAAGTAAATAATGCATATCTCAAAAGGAGATAATGTTATATAATGTTACATTTAAAAATAATAAAATAATACTTACATTAAAAAATAATAATATAACAAACAAAAACAAATATCATTCATAAATAAAATACTTTAATTTTACATCAAACTTTATACAGAGATAATTGAAAATAAAAATAAAAAATAGTTTTTAATACAAGAGATATGTAATTCCTTGACTACATAATATTAATATTGTGTTGAAAAATGTTGTTTAACAATAATATCATTGATAATACATGATGTGTAAGTCATTCTATGTGCAGTTGACATGTAAGATTTAAAACAAAAATATATTAATACCAAAAAATTAATTTACTATCATATATAAATAACATAACTTTATATCAATTTTAGATGGAGGAAAATAAAATCATTTACTTCAATATACATTTTGAATACAATATTTTAATATTGAGTATTTAGATTTGGATTTTCCATAGTCTCCATTTTTCAGTCTACGTTTCGAGTTTATAACAAGACTCATCATCAGGGACAATGTGTGAGTTTATAACAAGACTCATCATTAGGAACAATGTGTAAGACTTATCATCAGGACCAATGTGTATTGCAAGACTCGTCATAATGTGCAAAGAAAATAGGGAAAAAACAATGTGCAAAGAAGAGAGGGAAAAAATAAGGGAGAGAAGCCGGAAAGGAGAAGGGAAGCCGACCAATCAATCCACAGAATAAAAAACCCTAAAAGATAAAAACTGCAATAAAACATGACCACAATATCTAATTTTATATTAAAAGTTTTAATTATTTAAAAACAAATTAATTAGTTTGTTAACCAAATAAACAATTTAAACCCAGGGAAAAAATAATGTGCCAAAAAAAAGGGAAAAAATAAGGGAGGGAAGCCAGAAAGGAGAAGGAGAGCCGACCAAGCAATCCACAAAATGAAAAACCCTAGAAGATGAGAACTACTATAAAACATGACCACAATATTTAATTTATTATATTAAAATTATAATTATTTAAAAATTAATTAATTGGTTTGTTAATGGGAAAACATTGTGCTCCACCAAGTGCATAATGTCCGTTCGTGTCTATTTTCAAAGATTTACATCATAAGTCTACCACGTTCGCAGAAACTGACAAAATCTCCGGTTGGAAGCCTAAGAACGTGGTAGATTTCCGAGTAGGTTTTTTGCATTTAGTCGTGTCAAAATGCAACCCCACCATGCAGTGGATAATATTTCTGAAATCCACATGTCAATCGTTTTCACGGGATAGTTGAGTGCGCCCATGATATTTTGTCGGCTAGGCTTATGTTAGTTTTTTTTTTCTTATATTTACATTTAAATTTTTAAAAATACTAAATTTATTTATATATTTAAAAATATATTTTTAAATAAAAAAAATATATAATTTTACTTAAAAAAATAAAACATCCAAAATTTACCCATTGCTTTTATCCATTCTACTATGCTACGTAGTGGCTAATGTTCTCATGGGTAGTGTGTAAAATTCTTCTGATTCAAACCAAAACCAAATCCAATCCAATAATATTTATATCACCGGAACATTAAATTGTGCATTAGCAAAGTGGATATTAGCCATGGATTTTGTGAACTTCCACAAAGGTGATAGACTATTATGTGCATTTAAGTGTTTCATCATGCCACATATCATATACAATTGACAAAATTTGTATTTTTTAATTAATTTTGATAAAAAATTAGGTATAAATTCATAAAATTATAGTTTTTAATTATTTAAATATTTAGATGGAATAATTTTGTTTTTTTAAAATATTAAATCTCTTTTTATATTTAAATAAAATTTAAAAATCTCTTAAAAATGTATTTAGATTTTTTAATTAATAATAATAATATCGATTTTTAAGGTCATAGCTAAGTCAGACACCAAGATCTCCTTGTTTGTGGGAGAAAGGACCCACCTCCGCGCAGGTGGGCTAAGTCTACAAAGGCATACATACTCTACCCCCCTCTGGTTTTGAACCTATGATCTCTTAGGAGGAAACACATGCTCTTAACCATTAGGCCCACTCAAGCTTTTACCCATTTACTCATAAATAATATATAATATTTAACTATATATAATTATAACATTTCGCCTAACATATATATAACTATATAACATAATATTATATAATATTTAATGATAACATCATATATATATATAACCATAATTATAGTTCATAACATAATTATATATATTTAACTAAATTATAATTAGATATAGTATCTCTCTCGATATATATATATATATATATATACATATATATATATATATATTGAACCTAACATATAAAATCATATATATAGTTCAAAGATAATTCTATAATTATTTATCATAACATCAAGTTATTTGACATAATATATATATATAGAGAAACATAGCATAGCTCATAACATAATACACTGCAACATAACATAACATAGTGTAACATGTATTGTGCATAACAATAACTATAACATTTAACACATCATAATTATTTAAATCATATCACACACACAAATATATATTAAAGTTCATGTTTCAAGAATCCATCATGGATAGATACATTAAATCCATCATTAAAAATGCATTTGGTCTAGTGAATAAAAGCATTTAGATTGTTTTCTAATTTGTACCATATTGTTTCATTATGTAGTGTGTTGTAAAAGAATCATTCCCTTGATGTGTTTGCACCTATTACATGTCATGTGTCAAAGTCAAACATTAAAAACTTTAAGTATATTGTAGTATTTGGTTGGAATGAAATTTTATTAGTTTTGTAAATAGGTTTATCTAAATTTTTTACATATATATTTACATATTTATGCACTATGAATTTAAAATGCATTATTTAGAAACCATAAAAAATTTGAAGGTAGATTTGATCACTTCTTTTGATTGTGTTTACATGGAACTCAATACTTTCGTTGATAAATTGTCAAAAAAATAGACTCTAAAGTTTAGGGCTTCAAGTTAGATTATTTTACTTGAGTTTAGAAATGGTTTTTTTGTCAACATTTTTTTCTTTAATGAGTTTGTATGTATTAGATGTATTATATGTAATATGTTGTGGCATCCCATATACATGCCCCAATTGCAGGGCATTGCAATGCGAGTGATTTCATTACATGGTCATGTTTGTGATGGATCACGTAGCCCACGAAGAGTTCATGTTCCCCTCATAGATCCTGCCTCTGACACCAGTCAAATTGTCAGAGGCAATGTTTTCGTCTCCATTGATGATCATGCTACATCCAGTGGAGTTTCTTCGCCTATTTCAAGTACACCTCCTGCATTTTTAAATCCTCTTTAAACTTTGTGTTTATGTCTTGAAATTTTCTCTAATTTATAAATTGTCTTCAACTGATGTGTTTGAATTTAATGTATATGTTCTTTTTCTTCTAGTTTGTTAATTATATGTGTGTGTGTGTGCGTGTGTGTGTGTGTGTTAAATTATGTTTATCATTTAGAAGCCCTTAGCAGGCCAAAGCTGAGGATCTGGGTGCAACATCGATCCTTTTGTGGGATGATGTTATAACTCATATCACATTTTAGGATGTTATGACCCATCATACACAGATCATAGCAGAGATATAGAAGATTCCTGTTAATTCACTCACTCACATTGCATTGTCTTTGATATATCAATCTATTGAGATATCAAAGTACATGGATGGATTGATATTCTAGAATGTCGGGATTGTAAAAATGGATTATAAAATTAGATTTGAGGGAGTGGTGTCGAGATTTATGTGCCTTATGATATTATTGGAATCTCCCACAATAATTAACTTGTGAATTGGGGATTTTTTGGCAAGATTCATACCTTGTAGCAGTGCATACAACTTCGCTTGGTTATTTGAAGATGTACCCAAACTTGAGGAATAGGATCGCTAAATTTGTTCGCTAGGGCTAATTAATGCCCCTCTCTCTTGCCACAATTAGGATTTCTTTTTAAAGCCATGTCAAAAGAAAGGATGTATGAATCCCATAATGTTAAACCTTTCTCAATAACTTTCTTTGGAGGGATAATTGCGAGTGTTGTTTCTAAGAGGACAAGGGGAAAGTTGAGGATGAATATTGAATTCATCCATCCATCTTGCTTCATATGAATGCAACAATAGAGGCCTATATAACTTGGGGAATTTGATTCAAATGTGCTTCGCTAGTAGGAATTTAGCTCTATGAGCTACTAGTGTTGGATTAATCTAAAAGCCTTGTAATATAGATTTGCTACATGTATGCCAAGGTTTCCAAAACACATACTTGCGGAGTGCCATCCAATGTCTTTTAAAAGGGGCATGCTTCTAAATGAATTGAGATAATGTTGGTGCTAAGCTTCAAAAAAATGAAGGGGAGATTCACATTCTAAGAAAAGAGGACATGGGGGAGGGATGTCAAGGAGGACCTCAGATTTATAACCCAGATCAATTGTATAATTATATGAGACCGAATCCCTATATTTATTTTTATTTGGAGTTGGGTGCACAACTCGATAAACCTAAAATAATTAGAGGAGCAAGATTCTTAAGGTGGAAGGAATCATGCCCAAGTTCCAACCACACCAGGAACCTTGCAAGGTTCATAATGAGGAAGAGAAAAGTCATTTCAGTTCAATTCATAACCAAGCTCTGAGTGAAAAATAGAAATTCTCCTTGATCCCATTCAACATAAAATATGAACATCTTCAGCTACCATTTTATCATTTTCCTTGCAATTGAAAAGTCCCCATTCTCCCATATTTCTTTGTCATGGGTTGTTGTTTAATATATGATTGTCTTTCCAAACAAGATTACTCTCGTTTCTCACTTCTCTAAGAATTTGTTTCATTTTTGCATGAAAGTTCCAAACCTATCCTTCATGAACTCTTTCAAGTAAAACTTGATCTTCTCCAGCCTTCACTTTCTTCATGTTCATATTTTGTGTGTCACCACCTGCAAGAATTTTACTAGCCTCCCAAATATGTTTAGATTTTCTACCTCATGTAACTTTATGTATGAATTTTACTTTTCAACTTTAGAACCTTCAATCGTTTCTGCCCCATAAACATATGGTCGAACCCCGTGCTCATGATCTATTATCTACTAGCATAGATCCATCTTAACTCTAGATCTACCAAGCACCAAGAGGGATAAAATGTATTTTAACTCTAAAAAAGGTTTGCAGCTCAAGCTATTTGAACCTTCTTGTCATTTGATAGATCCAGTGTTAAGATCTAGGCTGGTTTAATTATTAATAATTAATAATTATTTATATTTTTCTGTAATTTGATTGAGTCAAAATGTTACATAACAGGACAGGACATTACAACATCTCTTCCATACTGGGTTCCAGAGTTCCTCTCGGTGCAATCACTGAATTCCTCTTTAACTCTGAATTTTTCCTAGATGTGGGAAGCAAATCACCTCAATTCTTAGTAGGAATCTATAATGGCTTAAGTATGAGTATTTCATAGCTGCTTTGAAACAGTTGAATCCATGAAATTAAGCATGAGTTTTGCAGAGCTAAAATAAAGTCAAAATAATATATATAATCTAGAGCTTGAACATCATTGATCAACAAGGCACCCTTGGCCAAAAACTTGTGATGTACCTCATCAACCCATATGGTGCAAAAAAATGAACATTCAATATATACATGGCTCAAAAACATACTTATACCTAATCTTCTAGAGGGTGAATAAGGAAAAAGCTTTTGAGCACTGTCAAATGCCAATGAAAGATGAGCAAACCAGATAATTGCAATCTCCAAACAATGTGGCACACCAATGAAGCATTTCTTGAAGAAGAATATAATAATGGTCTTGAGTGAATGCCCAATTACTCTTGGAAAATTGACACTCCCAAATGATGTGTTTCACCATTCCAAAACGATGACACCCCCAATGGAGGCATTTCATCATTTCAACATGTTTTCTCCCATAGTAATGCCTTATATGGTCATGTGGGAGGGCTTCGAATGTAGCTTTTAAATGCATATTTTGGCTTTAGTCAATGTGCCAATGTTAACTGCATACTCAAAAACTTTCTCTAAATTCTGACAACCACTGCTAGAGAAACAACCACTTCTTCTACTTGTTCACATTATTGTTTTAGGCTAAAGACATGCTATATTTGTAGATAAGGTAGTGTATTCCTAAATTTGCACCTTTCTCAATTTGGGAAATCTAAGACAATGCTCTTAAATTCTACAGGTCTAATAGGTACAGTCTATTTAATGCTTGTTTCAATGGCAGAAGTGAAGACTTTAGTAAATAAGCAACAAAAATCACCATCAATCATGTCTAACATGGCCTTGTAAATTCATAAAAAATGCCATCCATGCTTGTGATTTTCCATTCTTCATGGATTAAGGGCTGGAAGAACTCCTTTTTTTAAAGTCATTGTCTAACTTTTTCTCATTGCTAATAAAATCCTTGTGTGGGATAACCTTACAACAAGCATTCCTAGCATCCACAGTCCACCACATGATCCATCAAAGTGCAAGGAGAAAAATAGTCTGAAAAGGAATATCAAACATACCTTTCACTTTAGTAAGATCCTCATCATAAGATCCATGTGCCCAAAATTCCACTTTCCTCTTTACAAATTCAAAATAGAACTTAGAACCTTCATCCCCCTCTTGAATCCATTAGTGTTGTGTATGGACCCAAGCATTGCTAGAAATATAATGCTCTCTTATTCAAATCGCCATCTTCAGCTGAGTAGAATCCTTTTGAAGGGTAATATCATGGAGATATTTCTCATGGAAGTTAAAGCATTTTGTTTCTAAAAGAATGTCTATATAAAAAGATACAAGCAAATTTAACTCAGTTAAGAATTGAAGCACAATAGTCTAACACTTTTTGTTAAAATTGCATCTTCTACATTCATCATTGAGTCCAAAACTGGAGTAAAATCATTTAAAGTACCTTGAGCACCACTAACCTCTAATATCCACTCAATTTATTCGTAGATGATACTCACATTTAAGTTAGGAGGAAATTTAAATCTGTGTAGATATTTAAGTTGTTGTCCCTACCCAACTCAATTGGTAGGATCAGAATCTCAAAAAGTGACCTTTTCTTGCAGAAGCGTGGCTGGATGTATGCCAGAGAACAACAATGGGCGTGCAAATCATCCTATATGGATGGTAGATGAGGATCCTATAAAAGAAATCGTGGAAAACATTTCAAGACCATCATCTTTAGATGTCCTCCCATGTTCTTCATAATAGGATGATGGCCACCTCTGCCTTACAGGTCTTGGATGGCACACCATTGATAGCAACCTAAATATTCCTACTACCACTGCAACAATACTTGTTTTTAGGCCTATAGAAGAACCATTCATACCCGGGGTAAATGTAGGTGTTGTGGGTCCATATTTCAAAGGATGTCTATCTATGGTTGGGCAATCAGAAGTTCCCTAAAGAACTATATGAGAAAGACACAACCTTCCACATCAACAAGAACAAAGTTTACCTTAAATATGGTCATTTGGAAATGTTCATTATCAACAAGAACAAATTTTACTTGAAGTTAACGTCCCATTTTCAATTCATGCCTCTCTTTAAAAGAAGGGTATTTATCATCAAGCACACCTCCAATAGATTTCAACATGAGATGGAATGAAGCTGCAACTTTGTTTAAGGAATTATCCTTTTAATGATTTATTGTTCCAATATGTGGAATTTGTTCACTCTCTAGTGAATCAACAATTCATGACATGTTTTCACAAGAATCAATAGAAGAACTAGACTTTTTCCACTCCATTGTGCTAGATTGTTGGTCCCTTTACCAAATGAGGTGATGCCGACTTTATCACTGGAATTTCTCTAAATTAAAGCTTCTAATGATCCATTTCATATAAGATGGTTTCAACGTGCTTAGTGAACCTGTATATCCTCCCTCCTCTCTAAAGGTGATAGGTGGTGATTTCATGACTGAGATATTTCTCCTGATGGAAGAACACTTGTAGTAATTCCTGCAACAAGATTTTCATGTAACAGTATAAATATTCAATAAATTTAATGTATAAAGAAAGAAGTTTAATGTTTGTAGTGCACTACAAAAATTATTTTTATGCATTGATAGAGTACTAACTCTGATAATATGGTAGTATAAAGGTATAAATAGCAACAATATATTGATTCCTATGCGTTGCTAGGTTAATAATCCAGATATTGGAGCATAAGAGGATTTAGTTAAATTATTTCATGTGTCTTTTCTTGAAATATTTGTCATTTTCCATAACAGGATACTAATTGTGTTAAACAATGTACTTGACAGAGCATATGGAACAAGAAATTTTGTTCTTTATATGCTTATGTGTATGATTTTAGGAATCAAATGTCAATCTAGATGTTGTTGTTCCTCTTGCGAAGAAAATTTAGGTAAGAAGATCAACATTTTATTCCTTTATATTTTAATGCACAAGAAATACAATAGCAACACTTAAAATTTTATCTGAAATGGCCAGGTGCAAAATACTCATTTTCAAATTTCTCTATTTCTTCATAAAATTCTAGTTATACTTAATAATTGGTTGTTGCCTTGAGAGAGTTGTTTATGTTTTAATTAGTTCCTTATTTTAATATTGCTCTATGTTGATTGTAGGAGGGAACTAAAATTTTGTGGGGAACTGCCCAATTGTTTATGCATCTTGGCTACATGCATGGAGCTGCTACAAGGTTCTTGAAATAAGGTTTATAGAATTTGATCATTTTTAAATGGATAGGTTAACAATGACATTTTTCATAACATTCTATTGATGTTTTTAATTCTTCCTTGACTGAAGGTTTAATCCAAATATGCATGTCTACACATATGCTACAGCTGAATTCAAGAAAGCTTCAAAGGTGTAAATATATGTTTAATGCCTAATTAGGGGTTGAGGTGGCCAATTAAGTATTTTAAGTTGCAAAAAATGTAATATTTTAGCATCTATGCTTAGTAATCTTGTTTCCTAGGTAAAAACATTACTTGTTTCATTATCATTAATGAGACTGTTGGACAACATTAGAACTTAAGATGAATCCATAGCAGTTTTTGTTTGATTTATGGCAATTGCATTTTATGCTAAATCGAGTACACTCACATCGTTGTGGCACTTTCAGGTGACAAATGAACTAGAGGGGAGAATTTTGTTTTTTGGGATGAAAGAGAGGGTTATCAAACTTTGTTGAATACTGATAAGGAAAAGGAACTTGACCATATGGTTTGTACCTCATCAAACTCTGTTTTTTTCTTCCTTGTCCAATCTGTGCTCTGTTGTAAAATCTCAATTTAAAGTTACTGCTAGATTTTCTTGTTTTTAGGTCTAACTATGAATCATGCCAGAAATTTCACCATTATATGTATTTCATTTCCTTTGAGAATTCACATGTGCTTTGCTTTCGTGTTTTTTCTTGTGTAAAACTAGAAGAAATGTGTAGATAGTGTCAGGGTCCTATATTTTTTTATAGGATCACTTAATTATAGCTAATCATTATTATGTTTGAGATGTTGTAAATAATATTTCATCTTGCAAATTATTTCCAAAGCAACACCAAGTACTAAGATTTGAGGATATTTTTTTCGTAACAATGTTTGGATCAAATTAGATTGTAGACGTTTACATCAGAAAGTGCTCAAAAGCAGCTTTCCAAAGGTATATCCTAATATGCTCAAATCCAACTCCTGGATTGAAAGATAGGGAAGAAGAAAGTTTGAACTTTAGAAAGTAGATAAAGGCCCAGGAACTATTTCCGTTACATTTTAAATTGTATTTGCATCTATCCTTTGTGAAAAATCTTTTCCCCGATTATGAACATGCCATATAATTTTTAACTCTAGTCGGGACCCACATAACCATCACCCAATTTAAAGATTTCCATTAACCCATTATGCCCATTTTATGTATGTTTCCATAATCTCTAGCCTTAATCCATTAATATTCCAACTCTAGTCTTAACCCATTAATATTCAAACTCTAGCCATATTCCATATTATTTCATTAATTATACTCCATTTGATACATAAACTCTAGCCACATTCCCCTTTCTGATTATACATTTAACTCTAGCTGTTTTCCCATATCATTAAACGTTCCCGCATAGTCCTTCGTAATACATTAGGCTGTATTGTACTACAACGTAATACATTATATATCAACCCACTTCACCCGAGGCATAAACTGGGCTCGCAGGCCATGTGTCACCATATCCCAAAGTACCATAGCTGATAAGTCTCAGTCCACGATAAACCTTGGCCCTCGAAAAGTCTCGGTCGCCGTTAAGTTCCCCTGCTGATTGTGATAATGTAATCGATGATTGCACCAATTTTAAGTCCCTCCCCTGGAAGTTCTTTCTTCTAGTTGCGATTACGATACAATACACGACCCCCTTTCTGGACCCGCTACGATTATTAATTGGATTTTGAAAAGCTTCAGGTCTTGGTTTGTGGTTAAGTCCCGCCGTATGTGATATTTCATATGTTGCAATATATTACATTTCCAGGTTCGGCTCTGTGGTAAACACCCCCTGATTGTGATATATTATAAGTTGTATTCTAAAGTGTTTTCAGGTCTAGGTTTATGGTCCCACTTCAGTGTCCTCCCTTCCTGGTTGCGATTGCGATATGGAAAGCCTTGGCCAAATTCAATATATTATAATTTGTATTCTAAAGGGTTTTCGGGTCCGGGTTTATGGTCCCACTCCAGTGTACTCCCTTTCTAGTTGCGATTTTGATATGGAAATCCTCGACTGGATGTGATATATTAAATAATGGATTTAAAGGATTTTTCAGATCCGTTTATTGGAAAAATCCCATGTTATAATAAGAGCCACACCCTTGCTGGGATTGCAATAAGAAAAAGGGCCATGTGTTTATAAAATCTCCTTATCTCTCAACGACCCAATTCAAACTTTCCCAGATCAATGGCAGAGGAAAACTTCAGACCCCCTTGAGCTCCATTTCAAATTATTCAAGGGGGGGGGGGGTACGAACTCAATGCTACATGTCATCCTCTCCATATTTCAGACTCCTCCCCTCTCATATGTGATTGTATCACTCTCCCCCCGAAAAGTAGCTTCCTTTGACTTTTCAAACCCAGCTCCACCTCCATTTCATCTCACGGTCTCCATTTACAGAGCGTAAACCCTCTGCTCAGAGGAAAACGAGGACACTTTCATCACTGTTTCAGCAGCTACAATGATCAAACCAGAATGTAGCGAAAAGAGGAACAACACAGTGCATCTACCAACGTGACAAACAAAATTTCTCATTTAAAGGCCCAGTCACCACCAGAGTGCCCAGATACAGCATCAACACTCAACCAACTAATATTATTTTAAACAGTCTAGTTTATTTTTATACTTTTGTAATAAAATCTTGAATTCTGTTTCAAGATATTTGTATGGATATTTGTGACAAACCTTGATATTTTTAAATTAAGATATTTTTTAATAAATTTATATACATACTTCATCATTTGAAGTAATACAAGTTTATTTTTACACAAAAGAACACTATTGTACATTGTTGAAGCATCAACGGATTTATTAGTAATACCAAAATCTCTTTCATAGGATTCTTGTGTAAAGTTGTTGGTGAAGTGCCTCTATCATTCTATGCGTTTATATTTCTTTGTTTATCGCACATATTTGTTTCTAACTTTGAATTATTCAAAATATAATTAAAGGAAATAATTTGTTTAAATCTACACTCTGCTCTCGACTTTGAATAATTTCCATGTTTTCTACTAAAATTTAAATATAGAATTCAGGTAACAATTATCTATATCTAAAGTGGATCTGTTGACAGTGCTTGACCCACCAAAATGTCAAGGGATATTTTCGGTAAGAAGTTCGAACTAGACCTCAGACTGTTTGGTGTAGGAGTCCCAACAGTGGGTCATGTAGTATCACCTTGACTGCGGTTGCATGCAGAGGTAAGTAAGATGTCCTTGTTGGTACTAAGGGTGTGACATGTGCAGAAAGCCATGGAAGGTGCATGAA
Source organism: Pinus taeda (assembly GCA_000404065.3). NCBI lineage: Eukaryota > Viridiplantae > Streptophyta > Pinopsida > Pinales > Pinaceae > Pinus > Pinus taeda. The sequence goes on from APFE031198287.1 coordinate 73,007, forward strand.
TGGTTCTAACACATGGGAAGTGGAGTGAGTTCACCTATTGGAAACCTATGTAAACACGTAGCTTGGAAGGGAACACAAGAGCAAAGATGCATCACAGACTGGAAGGAAGGTGAAACTACAATCCAAAGCAATGGTTAAACCAACAACACATCTCAATAAGATTCATACATACATATACAGAAAGAGTCTATACATACATGCATAAGAAAATAGATACATATATCATTAGAGTAACTGAGTAAACTGAAATACAATACAACATATGCATGAAATGTGTTCACTCTATTATATTAAGAAGTGAAAGTTTCAATCATACAATACAACCATGACCAACCACTAGTCTCGATAATGGAACTTTACAGTCACTATCGCATGCTCCTCCAAAGAGATGTACTAGCTCTACATCGTGGAGAAGCCAAGTCTCGTTATAATACTCTCCAAGCTTTCTATAAGATACTCCTATCAGAAGCTTGGCTGACCAAAAGCCTTTACAATGAGTTATGAGGTACTATAAATACCAAGGGGTGGGGTGACACTTGACATTCCCCTTTGTGACTGTTCACCTACCCTCATGAATCTTCAACTACTCTATGACTATTACATTCAAATATCAACACTTGAACTTCCACTTAACAAGATGTTACATAGAATCTGCACATGTACCCATGTGAGATAAAATAGGGTTGAGAAATCCATGCAAGACATCACTAACACTCAAAAAGTTGTGGTAATAGCAACTCTTCAACATCCTTGTGATGATTGACAGTGTCGAATAGATGCCAATATTGGTCGTTCATGATGGTGTCTATGCGCTCAATGGTGACATCTTGCTGAAAGAGAAATCTTGCCTCAGTTGCATCCAGGTACATCAATATGGCTCCTCTGTCCAACTCATCAAATAAAATGTGCATCATCATCTTGAGTGCAGCTGTACCAGAAACATATTGATGCATAGTGTCTGTATTGATCTCCAAGTGTGTGCTGGTGACTATGCACATCAACTTGTCGACATACATGTTCAGCTCCAGTTGGACTTGGTTGTTGTCTTCTCCTCAGTGAGTGTGCCAATGGGTGGGATCGCATGTGTGCACACAGTGACATTCATGCTCCTGAACACCCTTGCATGTGATCGACAACACTCCTCACCCTGTCTGCACTGTGTTAGTTGTTAGGATGGTTCTATAAGCAGTTTCATCAATCTATGCATGTTGCGCCTCCTATTGTACATATTCCTGCTACAACTGCTCCTGTTCTTCCTTGAGTTGACACTTTGAAACCTCTAACTCCTTCTCCATTCTCTCTCTACCTCTGCACAATCCTCTTGTTGCATTTTCACCTCATAGCCTCAATCCCCAAAGCCACTCTCATCACAAGTGGATCTGCTTGGACTTGCAACTTTGATCTGCGTCTACGCTATCAACAACCTTCCTCTTGCAATTGTCACACGCAGGTCTGCTACCTTCTATTATTGCTTGTTGTGATGCCACTGCTATTTAATCTTGATAACCTTGTCCATGAGCAACTTGATGTCTTCATAGATATGCAAGTTCATAGACACTTGATCGGTTGCATCCCTAGTTGCGCTCTCAACGATGTCTTTGACTATGCCCTCTTGGAAGCCATTGTACCTATGCTGCTGAGATTTAGACAAACACCTGTGATACCTGGAGACAGCAACACTCATAGCTAGTGATCTATCAGTTGAAAACCAAAACAAGCTAGAGGGCTGACATGCAACATACCTAGGTAATTGTTTGTGAAGATTGTGTAATTTTCATCGGGAGGTTGGGTGACTGACTTCCAAAACTGCGCAAGGCATAGTCTGGGATTTCGAGAGCCTCACTGACTGCTAGAGATATGTAATGCATAGTCCAGACTAGCCTGTTGAGGACTGAAACTTCGCAATGCACAATTTCAGTGAGCAGTGACATGCAAACCAGCAAACTGTGTTGCGTAGTTTCTGGGGCCAGCAAGGCACTTCCTCCAAGAATTGCACAATGCAATCCTGGAGGTCACTGTTGGGCCAGACTTGGGCCTTCACTTCCAGAAATGCAAAATGCTGGCTGGGTGAGGCAAGGTGTAGGCCAAGGTATCCCTGACCTGCCGACGGGTGACTGAAAACATGAGAAGTCTGAATCCATGGTGAAACTGAGTGTAAACAAGAGTGAATGGTCATTCATGCAAATACTAAGTTCATGATTCAAGGAAGGCGAAAGCTTGCATGTGTGTGAAGTGGGTCACTGCAATGGCGACCGTTGGTGCAAAAAAAGTGTCATGCATACGACAACAGTGAGATGCAAATTAAAACTGAAATGGTGCTTCTACAAGCTAACATACATCAAAACGATATAGCAAGCTCTCATTGAAATCAAACAGACAACACTCACACAAAGTGAAACACAAAAAGTGAAAAAAACACACCGCAAGACATGAAAAGAAAACTTACCTTGAAACAACTAAGATGAAAGTGCTCAAGACTCCTGGATGTGATGTGCGATGTTAGTGATATAAGATCAATGTGAGGAATGAGCTCTGTAGCATCCAGTTCATAAGTTTTGACAAGATCGAGGTTATGACGTGCATGCCACAAATCTAGGAAAAAGCGACACTTGGCAAGAGGTTTTTAGAATGGTCTTTGCATGTAACCTCCAACTGCTAAAAATAGATCCCTCATATCTAGGGATGCCTTTGCATGTTGCCTTTTGCTATTTTGGGAAAAGTAGCCCATGCATGCAAATCAATTTTTTTTGGTCTCGGAGGGAACTGGTCAACCTAAAGGCACATGCATCAATCCGTGAGCCTGGGATGAAAATTTGCACAGTTTTTTACCTGAGATGGGTTGGCTGTCCCTAAGGGATTGCACAATTTTTGGGTGAGAAGGTGACTTCTTCCTAGAGTTGTGCAATTTATGGGTTGAGCTGGTCTGGCTGTCCCAGAGGGATTGCACAATTTCTGGGGTCAGCAGGTAATTGCTTCCCAAAATTGCGCAATTTTTGGGCTGAGCTACAATGTTGGGTGAGATTGCGCAGTTTTATTAATGAAGCCTGTCTGGTTGCATTGTGAAATTTTTGAGCCCAACAGGCTACCCAATAGATTTGGGCAATTTCTGGAGGGAAGGGTATTTCCCCTCTAGAATTGTGCAATTTTATGAGGGAGTGCCTCAACCAGTAAATGGTCTAAGTCTGGAATGTCGGCCTGCAGGAGGGATACAAACAAGCTGACATGCACAGGTCGGCAAGCCACTAAAACTCAACTAAAGCCTATCCACTTGACAATGAAAGAAATGCTGCTAACGATGGTTGGTAGGGAGGCTCCAAAATGAAGCTAAGGAAATATTTTGGAGGGTGGTTGTAGCCGTTACAACACTTTCCGACACACTGGTAGAACTCCAGCTCTCTAAATGGACCTTTTTCTTAAAAAGTAAGTCTAACACCTTCGGAAGTATTGTTTAGTTATTTGTTCATCTTAGTTTCCAGACTTGCTTGATTGTAAGATGTAGTATCTACCAAGCTATTGGTTGGTTGGCACACATTCCAAGCCAAGCCAACATAGTTGTTTCGATTGGGGATGAGGGGTATATTGGTGCACAAGATTTGCGGTCATCAGAGTTTTAGTTTCATATATGGTGTTTCTCCACTACTAGTAGGCTTGGACAGTACCTTGGCGAAGTCATGCAGGAACACAAGCATCGCTCTGCTTCCAATGAGCCTAGTCAGTAGCCTGGCAATGTTACTTCAATCACCTCTCTGTGTAGGAAGCCTTTCTCTTCTTTTCCTTATTCATTTTTAATTTTTTCGAAATTTTTCACATTTCCATTTTTTTTTCATTTTCATAATTGTGCATAACACTTATTCATTTCAAAGGAGGAAAAGGGATCTAGACTTATTGAGAGGATAAGAGGTTGTTCCTTTAGTGATCCAGGTGGCTCCAAAGACACACACAGGATAAAGAGGGCTTATGAAAGCTCAAAAATCAAAGTGATCAAAATGCTTTCTAACCAAGACCAGAGTGTAGATCTCATCATCTTGATCGCAGCGATGTGAATGGTTCGTCAATTCGAGTGTATGAGGGAGAACGAGCCAGTCAAAGTTTTGGTCGAAGGTGGGTTGTGGGCCAAGTTTAAATGTCCTACAATTTGACCGACCCTGGGCATGAAACCTAGCTCCCGAAAACGGTCGAAATTGTGGCATCGTTAATTTTCCCAATGCCTCTTATTTTCTAAAGATTAGAAAAACAACCCCATTATAATAAATATATATAATAAATAATAAATTATATATAATATATATTATATATATATATATATATATATATAGATATGAGGTGGCGGGCCACCAGCCCCGCCACCCCCAAAACACATTACAAAACAAATTTTATTAAAAGGTTGACGGGCCATGACCCCCACTGGCCCAACTGCAACCATAAACCAAAAAAATGTTAATGTTTTAATATGGCCAGTGGCCATGACCCCGTCGGACCCTCCTCCAACCTCCCGTTCACTATGTTAACGTAATACGGGGTGGGTGTAGGACACCTCTAGTGGACTTGGCCCACACCCAACCACCTCCATATGACAACACATTAAAAGAAGCCGATGGGAGTTGAACCCACGGCCAGCTGGAGGGCCAGCCTTGCCCATGCGGCGGCCCCATGTTGAACCATGTACAACCAATGTACCAACACCTTAATACAATGCTCCATCAAACTTTAATGTGCCACCAACAAGTCCCCCATTTAATATATGGTTACGGAAGTTATGGGGCAAGCCACCCAATGCGGACCCGACTCCCCTCCAAAATAATATGTTGCAGTTTTATAAAATGAGAAAATTTAAACATGGAGGAGGCAGGGTTTGACCACCTGACCTCCTCCACCAAGTTCAAATATCTTAACCATTGTGCCAAACAACCTTATTGGTAAATCCACCATGAAAAATTATATAAACATTCATTTCGATAGTGCACCCAAGAATCATGGACGAACCAGGACCGAGCAAGGAAATCAAGGCAAATTTTTAATTAATTTATTTGCAGGTGGATCCATTACTGAGCAAAATTTCTAGGGGGGTGAAAATTTTGCAATGTCCAAATTGGACAAACTTTATGTTGATCTTACACCCCTCAGCGACACGAACCTGATGGCATTGTCAGTTTCCTTATCTAAGCAGCCGATTTACAGAGGACCCGAAGGAGTGAATCTTTGAGGAATTTAGGGGGAATGTAAAAGATTCCTTGAGCCTGAGATTTCCACTTTCTCATAATTCAGAAATTTGACAGTCGATTTTTCACTATTCGATGCCAAAAATCTGATGGTGTGTTTAGATTTTCCATTTTCTCATTTCATTTTATGGCCACTTTTCTAAGTGGAGTGCAGGTGTCAGCATTCATGTGCAAGTAGTTATTTCAATGTGATTCGATGTTGTGAGATCGATGGAACGAACAGCCTCAGCAGCTTGACATCCTTTTCTTCAGATGGCCCCTGGATGTGAGCTATATGCAGTGTATTCATTTAATTACTTTTGCTATACATTGTGTTGAACAGATCCCTGTTTGATGTTTGATGAGGGATCTTGTTTATTACTTTTTTTCATGATTCCTGCTTGATGTGATGCGGAATCATCGGTGGATGTACTTGTTTTCATGATTCGTCATGTTTTATTTGAGATCCCTTTGTCGTTATGTTGATGGGATACTCATGTTGTCGTCATGTGTGTTTGCATTGAGATCCCTTTTATGCCATGTTGGCGGGATTCTCATTATCGTTATGCATGAGTTTATGTCCTACTGATAGGAGTCCTTTCTAACTGAGAGTTCCTGTAGTGGAACATATCTTGGCACCACTCCTACGTGAGGCCATTTTCCTTTTATGATAGTGACATCATCTCTTATGTACATCATCACTATTGACAACACGTAATGCAGCGACCTAGGGCCCGAAGATGTAGTCCCTCCTGGACGAACTCCGTTATCAATGACTTGTTTTCATGTGCTGATGATTGTCATGTTCTTCTTCTTTACAACATGCAGATGAATTTATTTATGTTCTTTTAAATATGTAATTTAAAACATCACAAAAGTAAAAGGTCTTGGAAGGGTCCTTTGTCACACCCGGACCTAGATCAAGTGGTATCAGAGTGGTCTTTGCGTGGATGTGAATTTCAAGCGTGAACAATGGAGCGTGCAGTGACAGAGGATGAAAAAGTGATGTACGAGACCATGCTCAAAATTTCCAATAGGGTGGGAATAATGTATGAAACTCTACAAAAATAGATAGAGGAAAAGGAGCGATTGCAGCTTCAGTTGCGAGCCATAGAGGAGGCCCTGGAAGAACTTAAGCACAACAAACAAAATATTCAAACAGAGAATGCTAAGTTGAAGATGCTTCTACATGAAGAGAAAGAGGAGAAACATAGTTTGCTACGATAGCTGCAAGAAAATGACGAGGCCTTGGAAAAGCCGCAATGTGACCCATGCAAGGTAAAAAGTAGTTCTTTGAATTCATGTATGTTTCCTGATGATGATTTCGCTATTTTTGAAAATCATACCACATGAATTGGCTCCAAACTATTGAAGAGAATGGGGTATGAAGGAAAAGGCTTGGGCATTAATGGCCAAGGCATTGTCAACCCCATCAAAGTGGAAGAATTACCCCGTCAGGCAGGACTTGGGTATGTCAGAAAGGAAGTTGGGGAATGCGCCGAGACAACTAGCAAACCACCAACAACAGATGATGAGAAGCCCTCATCATTTCTTTCCAAATCAATAGAGGAGGTAAAAGATGTTGATTTCCTTTCGGTTTCATCTTCACATAGCATGATTTCTGTTGGAGATTTGGAGATCCCAATTACAGGGACAAACATGAAACTCCTTACCAGGACGAGGCATGAGGAGGACAAAGAACTTGGTGTTAATAACCAAGGCATAACTCAACTATTGGAGGTTATGTAGAGACCTCATTTTGCAGGCTTGAGATGCATCGAAGGAGAATGCTCGAAGGTGTGAGATTCTTCCAAGACATCGTCGAAATCATCGAGGAAAGATAATGATGGGAACACATCCCCATCATCCCTTGGAAGTTTCCATTGTAGGGAAAGAGCTGAGGCAAGCTCTCATCACCATAATGACACTAGAGGCAACAAGGAAAGGTATAAACAGTCTCAACATTTGAATATTCATTTCGATTATAATCATGTTGTTAAAGATAAACGTAAATCATGGAATCGAAAAACATGTACCTTTTGTGGATTACATAACCATACATTTTCTAAGTGTTGGAAAAGAAT